>MU185125.1:74174-121983 GCA_016904865.1 Pissodes strobi
TATCGGAATAGCAATAAAAAATTAGAAATTTGCTGTCGACAGTAAACTGTTTTTAAAAGTGAGATTTAAAGATCCAAAAAGAAATAATAATAAGACAAAGAACGGAACAACGGAGGAAAATATTGAAGGGAAAATAGAAAAAAGAAAACGTAAAAATGGAAAAACATATTTTTCTTTAAAAAAATAAGATATGGTTGTGAATAAAGCAAACATGATAGTTATAAAGAAAAATAAAAGCAAAAACAAAAGAGAAAAGGTAAATCTAAAGAGCCAAAAAGGAATCGTAAGAGTAAACTGCTGTAAACGAGCTGAACTTTTGTCAGAAGAGCAATAAAGAATTAAAAACATGTTGTCAAGAGTAAACTGTTTTGGAAGTAAAATTAATAGATCTAAAAAGGAATAATAATAAAACAATACGGACGAAAAAATTAAAGAGAAAATAAAAAAACAAGTGTAAATATGGACAAACATTGTTTCTAATGAGATATGGTTTTGAATAAAGCAAAAGGACACCGACAAAGTAGAAGGAAACCGTACAGGATATACAAAAAAAAAGCAATTTTTCAAGCTGCTAGACAAAAGAGCAATGCTTTTAGGTAATTTAGAATACTAAAATGATAAGAGAAACTGCAATGACACAAGTTAAGGCAAAATTGTTACCGTCGAAAAATGCAGAATTATATTCTGTTTGATGTTTGCAAATATTGTTTTGATAGCTTAAATAGGAATTAACTTTTTATGAAAAACGATAATACAATGTAATTAAAAATTAAATAATGTAGGTACTGAAGATGATAGCTAACGATTCCGAAACGGTGATTTACAGGTCCATATAGTAAGTAATATATAAACTCGCCTTTTAATGCTCTATTTAGAAATGACTTAACGTACAAAGCGTTGCATTTAAGAAACATTAAGAAAATGAAGTATGCGCACTATTTTTTATTTCAAAATTTGTGCAGTAGATAAAAATAGAATATAGATTTTCTTGCACAAGTGGAAATGCTGTGTTTTTATCAGTTAGAAACTAGGTCAAATGCTGAAGAAAAGCTCTATTTTTTTTAATTATGAAACTTGATGTATATCCACAAAAACCGAAACGCCCTGTATATATAAAAATAAAATATGGAAAAAGCTTAAGTCAAGCCAATAACTTCCAGTTGTACCTTTCACAGATAAGATGGGTCACTCTGAACACTACTATACTCTTGCTCTCATTAATAAACTACTTGCGGTGTTTTGAACTAAATTTAAATGTCTGAGAAAACTATGTATAGTTTTACGTGATAAATGTATAATTATTTATTTAATTTTAGAACTATTTGCTTACTTTTAAGTAGGGCATCTTCATAGTGGTCTATTAATTCAGTCAATTGCTTGGCACAGGCAGAGCTGGGGGAGCCTGCTAAATTACCAGACGAAAATTTGTTTGCAATATTTACGAGACTAATACTATCCTGCATATCCCGATCTAAGGTAAAACGATTGGTTGCCTCGCATGAGATTAATAACAAAACCGACTGCGATATTAAAAAATATCGGAGGATGTTTGAGTTCATGATTTCATGTCAGATTTACTAGTTAAACTGATTAGTAAGTCTTTGCAACATCATTATTGCGCGATAAATAATTATCAATAATAATCCTTGATTGTTAATGATAATTATCGAATCAAGTACATTATACGATAAAAATTATACGTAAGCCGTAGCAAGGAATATAGGCATCTTTAAAGATCAAGCTGCTATGCTGTATCATAACGCTATACATCATTCATTTAAAGAATGTCAAAAAAACTTTTAGAGCTTTATTAAAATAAATTTCATAGATACAGTGACAGAAAAAGAGTCGGCATTTGCATCAGTTTTGGTTTGTCTGAAAATGAAAAATGACGTCACTTGTTTTGCCGAATTTAATACTTTCTAAAAAAAATCGAAATTCTGAATGGCCAATCCACAAACCATAAGATCAATAGGTTACCAATAGTCATAAACAGCAGTATAATTCCTGGATGCCCGTTTGTCATCTCGGCGTCCTGGGTTCGAATCTCGTTGAATATATTTTTTAATTTTATTTATTTACCTTCATCTATTATAAGAAGCTGAGGGCGAATAAGCGCAAGTCAAGAAAAGTTGCTCCATGTTCACCACTTATCTGTGCACTGTGGTGAAATCAGGTAGAGCGGGTTAAACTACCCAAAACATGATCATATTCCGTTTACACTCCTTGAGTCCACTAGGATGCAATGTTAATTTGCAATATTTGTTTAATAAACCGTGAAATTAAAAAAAGGAAATGGTTCGATATAAAGCGTTGCAAAATTAGTCAGTTATCATAATACAAAGGAAAACGTTGGCCTTATCAAAAGGAAATTAGGTATGCAAAAAAGAAAAATAAAAATAAAGATTTAAAGGCTGGCCAACGTGGTATAAATTAAACAGCAATTAAAGTTATTAAAACAAAATTTGCCACAGCTGATCTGATTTATTGGAACAACTAGGCAACTCTCCAAGCAACTCCTATAATGAAACGTACACAACTAGCGAACACACCAGGAACTTCCTCCGTCGAAGAAGGATTCTTCAGAATGAAATTAGCAATTATCCACGCAGGGTATAAAATGGCGACATAAAAAAGTCAAAAAGCGTCTCACCTGCGATAAAATCATCAACAAAAATCGAAATAATACGTCATTTTATTGTGGTATATGTTCACAAGTAACTTCAACTAGGAGATTACGATCACAATGTAAGGTAAAATGAATTGTTCCAAAATGATCTGCAGCGAGCTTATTTATGTGGATGTTTTAATCATTTTTCATACTTTTAAAAGCTCTAATCAACTCCGTTTCGAAAGCTAAAAGAACCCAAAAAAAATCTAAAGGAAGTTGTAACTAAAAAAAATATTGAAGGAAACATAATCCCAAAAGCGCATGTTACCTTAAAGAAAATCAATAAAAATCGAAATAATATGACATTTTATTGTGATATATGTTAACAATTAACTTCCACTAGGATAACGATCTCAGGATAAGGCAAAATGAATTGTTCATGGGGATAATGATTTTTAATGCCTTGTCAATGTCACTCATGAATGAAATAGCTTACATATATATCATTTAGGAGGAAAATTAAACACTTTTTAGGTATCATCCATTTTATTCTATAAATGAATATTTGGCACATGAGAATGCGAAGAGTACCAGTCTTGATCACATCTGTATTTATTGCTAGTTGTTGGTGACCAGTAATGTAATTATGTTCTTTTATGCTAATTTTTCTTAAACTTTTTTATTCTTCAATTACTGTTTTATACCTTTATTTGCTGTTTGTCCTTTGTCTGAATTTTTTTAAATCATGGCCGTCCTGGTAATTGACTGTACTTTGACTGTTTGATTGCTTTTTTATCGTTAGGCATTACTATGGTCTTACTCTTATTTCATTTTTATTTCAGCTTATTTTTATTTTTTAATTTTGTTTTTATTTTAATTTTTGACGGCCCAAAGATTTGTACACCATTGCAATAAATATATTTGTATTTGATATGCATCGAGCTTATTTATGTGGTTGTTTTCATCCCTTTTCACACTCTTAAAAGCAGCTCTAATCAACTCCGTTTCTTTTCAGAAAGCTAAAGAAACTCAAAAAAATTAAATGAAGAAAATTGTAATTTAAAAAAATATATTGAAGGAAATACAATTCCAAAACACAAAACAAATACGCTTGCTCCAAGAAAGAAGTATAAAAGTATAGGAGTTAGAATCCACTACATCCATACAAGGTATATATATTGTAAGTGTGTTACGGTAACATCAGGTTGTTCCGAGTTTGCTTGTATTTGTTTTTGGTTTGAAATAATAACCTTTCATCTTCAACCTATTTTGAATTACTGTCTGAATCGCCCTGGTAGCAACAGTATGGAAAATTCCGCATTAAATAGTACGAAAATATTAATAAATACTGAATTCTTATGTTGCCCCTCAAGTTCATTTAAAACTAAATTTTGTCTCTTAAATATATCTGTCGATAATAATTATCTAGTTAATATAAAATGAAAATTAGTATTAGGGGTTGAATCCACATAAATACAGCAGTAGTATATTATTTAAAATTGTTAAATAATTCCAAATATGCAGATCATATTTTATGCTTAAAATCGGTCGCTTCGTGCGGTGGAAAAAGGTGAAATATTTGTGACGACTGCGCGCGGTGCAATTTTTTTTGAGATGTGATTCTGGTGGAAGGTAGGACAGGATTTTTAAAAGCTATCTTGTACCGGCGACCAGTGTGAGAGGTTGTGCGAAGGTAGGGCGTGACATTTTCTTTTTTTTGCGTTATCTGATTTTTATCTCAAGTTTTCTATATCGAAAAGCCTGCGGGCAGAATAAATCTGCTAAGCTTGCGAATCTCTGATATCTGCCTATCATCGTTTCACATACCACGTTGCCTTTTGCCGTGTGTATGGTAAATAAGCTCGTGAATATCTGATATCTGTCTACTATCATTTCACACATACCACGTTGTCTTTTGCCGTGGGTATGTTTTTATCTGTAGGGCATATGTGGGATAGTGGGTTTTTTTTGTAGCTTAAGGCTCTTAGAGAAAAAAAGGACTTGATCCTACAAGAGCAGGGTTATTGAATTTCGGTTTTAGTATAGCAACCCAACTAAAGAATCGATCAAAGTGGGTTCACATTATTTAGGTTCTAGTTAGAGGAAGCATTTTTAGAAATTAGTAACCAAAACTGTCTATAGTGTGGGAAACTCAGTCTCATTTTCTCTGGTATCGGTATCGGGTGTTATGAGTTATGTGGGGAATCGGAGTTAACCTTAGTTAGTTATTGTTCGGTCTATATATAAGCATTTTATCGTCATTTATTATTTAAAGAGCACCTTCTCAAGCCCTTCTCAATCTTGGTCGGTACAAGATCATAATTGTTTGTTTGTTGTATTTCTCTATTTCTATTTAAATTTGTTGTTACCTTTGTTTTTGATTTAAACTGATTTTTAAGTTAGAAAATAGCTTTCAGGCAATAATTAAATTCTGATTACCTACCTATTTAAGTTTGTTTTGTTTGTTTTAGTTCTCTATTTCTATTTAAATTTGTCATTAACGTTATTTTGAATTGAACTGATTTTTGAGTTGGAAAATAGCTTTCAGGCAACGATTGCATTTTGATTATCTGTTTAAATTTATCGATATCACTTTTGTTCATACCTGATTACTGTAATTGTTTTTTTATTGAAATATTTTTCATCACAATCTTTATCAGCTTAAACAGCTATTTATTTTATTCATTATTTTTAATCAGATCACTGTTTAATTTAAAACCATAATTATTGTCTACAGTCTAAACAATTATGTGCAAATTGGTGAAGGCATATTTAATTATCATGTTCTCGACGTCGTGACCCACCGGTGGGTCACTATGGTTCGCGACGTCAGAAAATCAACATGTTATTAGAAAAAAGCGGTAAAAAATATTTGTTATTATCATAATATTTTTCACTAATTTTGTGTTAATAAATTTTTTTTAGTATAATTTTGATTTTTTTCTTTCGCCATTTCAGTTTTGAGCATGACCCACCGGTGGGTCACGTACGTCTATTAATAATAATTTTACTTTAGGGACGTCGTGACCCATCAGTGGGCACACATAAAAAGTTAAGATTCTAGTTTCAACAACCTTACATTTAATTTTTTTGCAGGTAATTTTCAAATAAGAAGCTGAAATGAGTTCCAGGACCCGCAAGATATTGTCTTTAGCATTACCTGAAGGTGAAGGAGAAGTGCAAGAGCCAATACCTGTTTCATCATTCAAGACAGCGGCATCATCATCGCCTCTACAGGTTTCACAATCACCCCATTGGCAACAGCCACGCCAAACATTGCCACAAAGCTCATCCACCCATCAACATAAATCGCCATCACCACAACCATCTTCATCCACAAAAGCTCAGACCAGACAGAAGGAGACCATTACTAGTTATTTCTCATCTTCAGAATCGGAACCGTTTCAAGATTCAGGAGATTCTTACAGACCCTCCGACAGTGAATTATTTGGCATAGAAAACTTAGATGAGGATGATACCAGCTCTTCAGATTGTTCTGCGCAGGATGACATTCCAGGTATTACAGCCAATTCTGAACAATGGGGACCCTGCACAAATTTGCTTGTAAATGATTTTCAATTTACTGGACAAGGGGGACTAAAGGTACCAGATATGGATCTATCCAAACGTTTTGCTATTTATAAGCATTTTTTAACTCATGAAATCTTGGACATAATCGTACTAGAAACAAATAGGTATGCAGCACAACTTATTTCGGCTAAGCCAATTCGTCCCAGATCATTACTACATAACTGGATGGATACAACGAAGGAAGAAATACAAAAGTTTTTGGCTATTTTATTAAAAATGGGAATAAACAAGTTATCTCAAAAGGGTTTTTATTGGTGTAACAGGATATGTTTAGCAACGTGTTCATAAAGAAACTAATGACGCGTAACAGATTTGAGTTGTTACTTAGATGTTTGCATTTCTCAAATAATAACGATCCCGTCGCTCAGAACGACAGACTTTTTAAAACCAAAAACATTTTGAATTTATGTTGTAAGCAGTTTCAGAACACCTTAGAACGGAACCAAGAATTTTTTATCGATGATCTCTTGGCGGGGCAGATTAGTCTTCAGACAGTATCTGCCCGCCAAATCGCATAAGTATGGCGTCAAAATTTATAAAGTATGTACTCCCGAAGGATACACATATGACCTGAGAGTGTACGCTGGAAAAAATGACGCCAGTCATGTAGGAGCCAACAAAACTGGGCATTCTTACCAAGTTTGCATGGAACTGTTTGCCAACTTAAAAAATTGTGGACGAATTTTGTATGTTGACAATTTTTATACCAGTGTAGCACTCTGTAAAGATCTCCTAGGTTGCCAAACGAACGTTTGTGGTACTTTAAGAAATAATAGAAAAGGTAACCCAGAAGGTGTGACCAAAAAAAAAATAAAGAAATGAGATGTGTATGGCGAAGAGAATTCAAGTGGCATACGGGTGATAAAATGGGTAGATAATATAGTATTATAGTATTATATAGTACTTATCCTTAGTTCCGTACCAGACCACACTGATCGACTAGTTCCGACAGGAAAAAAAATCGCAAAGGCGAATACATTTTAAAGCCTCCTGCTATCATTGCTTATAACTATGCAAAGAAAGACGTGGACATCTCCGATCAGATGTCCTCCTATTACACCAGTCTCAGGAAATCTTTAGAAATCTTTAAAATGGTACTGAAAGGTAGTTTTTGAAGTCTTATTAGGAACGTGTGTGGTTAATGTGTGAGTTAGTTTGGGTTAGTTTATAATTCCTATGGCACTTACCCTAAAATGAATATGCTTGATTTCCGTGAAAAAATTGTTGAAGGACTAATAACAAGCAGTACAAGCACGGACACCGAAGTGGAAGAAGTTGAAGTCAATACTCAGTTAATGAAAACGAGCAAAGAATAAAGAAAAGGAAGAGGGGTAAAAGCAGCCACAGACTAGCAAAACACGAAAGTACGGCAAGAAAAAAATAGAAAAAGATGCGCACAGTGTTACACAAATATCCAGCAAAAAAAGGGGACTAAAGAGGCAAGAGTGAAAGCAACAAAAGTACTAACATTCTGCGAGGATTGCGAAAATCAACCGACGATGTGCTTGCCATGCTTCAAAAAATTTCATGATTAGTTTCGTTTGTTCTATTTTATATCATGTATACATTTTTTGCTATTACCCAGAACCAGAAACCCATTGATTTGTTTTAGTTTTAGAATTTATAATTATGTTTACTTAGTTTTTTTTTGCGAATAAAAAGGTATAAAAAATTATTTGTGAATCTATGGCACATAGGAACCCCTTAGACCGGGACCATCTTTTCGGCAAGTAAGTATACCCCCCAGGTACCCGTACCTTCAATATAAAAGCCCCCAGTATAGGCGTCAATTTTAAAAACGCATTTAACATTACAGGAGGCGTGATACACCGGTGGACACGGACGAATATTAGTAAAAGCCAGTGTGACCCACCGGTTGGTCACAAACGCTTATAAATAAAAAGTAATGTTACCCACGGTGGGTCACTACGTCGCGAACGTGTTAAATATCATAATTTTTCTTCAACGTGTTTTGGCATTTTTCAGCATTGTTAATTGAGAAGAATTATTTCTAGCTATCTCTTGCCAATCTTTATATTAAAAGCCTAAGCTTAGACAAGCGACACTCTCCACCAAGTTGAAACAGTTGTACAACTGCCTTGTACTGGTTTTATTTTCATGCTACTGAGTCCACATGCACTTGGCCTACCAGGACAGCTTCCAGTGATGTCACAGGACAGATCCTAGGCACTGCAGCAAGTTTCAGTAACAATCTCCAGGAAGCTGGGAGGAAGCATAAGGTGATTAAAGAGCAGTTATCACCAGGAAGGTTCAACAGAATTAACCCTTATTTTTGTTAGAAGGAAATAGAATTTTTTTGAAATTTCTAATCTTTTATTTTGCACCTTTTCTCAACAACTGCACTCGGAAATAAATTTTAATTATCATGCTTTGAATCTATACACCCTGAGTATCTTTCAGTTTATCTTTTTAGTAAATTAAAGAAATAATTAAAATGAAAGTGCCTTTATTGTTAATAGTAACAAATTGGCTTTTTATTTAAATTATAGTAATTATAATAAGGCAATTGAAATTATATCTTAACAAATTAAAGTTTATCTTAACAAATTGGCTTTTCTTGTAACAAATTGGCTTTTATTGTAACAAATTAGCAAATTGATTTTTCTCGCAACAAGTGATTAACTAATAGACCCTTTGAATGCAACAATATTAACGTTTTTGACAAGCGTATTATCGAAACGAAACTAGAGTTTGAGCTTCTGAAGCTATTTACTTTTGTTTAAGGCAAGCATATGTGTGGCACCCTTCTCCCTTTATGGAGTACAACGAAATAAAGGATATTGTAAAGTGACCATAATTCTAACACCTCAATGCAGGACATTACATAACAATTGTGAAAGTAAATGCCAACATTTTTTTGGAGTGGTGTTGTGTATTGCATTTTAGCACCTTCGCCATTTTTTCAAAAAAATAATAAAGCGAATTTTGATTTGCCGCTAGCGAGCCGCGGTTTCAAACCATAATGACATTTGGGTGGGGGGGTTGAATTGTTTACTATTTGGAGGGTTTGCTTCAGTGTCTTGAAGGTCCAGCGAGTTACGTGTAACGGCTGTAGTAGTCTAGTGGTTCGATACGACCGAAGCTGCAGGTTCGATCCCGCCAGTGGCAGGCTTTTTTTAAAAGTTATATTTGTAAAAAGTTTTTGATGTGTTATGAAGGTAAATCTCGGCAAATGGGACGGAAGTGTGGGGACGGAAATGCGTAAACCTGGCCGCTAGGGCGGTATTATATACAATTTTGCCATTTAAAATCGTTTTAAACGGATTTTAAACCATAAAAAAGCATATTTTAAATTAAACGAACCGTCAAAAACATTATTTTTTAATTATCACATTCGCAGTGTATTTGGATCCATAGCACAGCTTATTGTTAATGGACGGTTGAATTTAAAATGAATATTCGCTTCAAAATCCACCACAAATTCGTCCGAAGCCACGGCTATCGGCCTAAAAAAGTACAAATTTTCGGATTTATATATCTACAATTTTGCCATTTAAAATCATTTTTATACGGATTTTAGACGATAAAAGAGCATATTATTATTTAACGAATTTATATAACGAACTGTCAAAAGTATTATTCAGATACCCAGACGTTTAAAACAATTTTAAGTCATAGCCCTCTTCTAAAATTTGAAAAAGTTGGTTATTCATTTTCCCAAATCAAAGAATGTCGGCCCACGATTACTAGGTAAATAAGCTGTGTCCATATGTTGATGTTATTCCTGGTGGCATTAGATTTTCGTGTCGAATTTGTGCAGTGAATTAATCCACTCCTAAGCTGCCAGTAAGTATTATTAAAGTATCGTCACTAATATTATAAATGCGAATATGTTTGTTTTTAATCTATGAACAAGCAAAAATTTATAGGTAACGGCTATAGCATGTTGAAAATACCAGTTCTCGTCCGATCACTGAAGTTAAGCAACGTCAGGCGTGGTTAGTACTTGGATGGGTGACCGCTTGGGAACACAACGTGCTGTTGTCATTTGTTTACGACCGATATCGTTATAGGATAAATGTTTACACATCAGTGTCGAGTACTAGTAGACTCGCTCAATTTTTTTTACTAATTTTTGGTACGCCTTGGGTTAAACTTGGTTAGTTCCTGCTTCATGAGCCCCCGTAAAGAGCGAAGCGAGCGGAGGGCCATGCGTGAAGTGAAATATTAGATGTTCTAAAATAGTAAACAATCCCTCTAATAGTAAACAAACCATGTCCCGCCCATTATGGTTTATAGCCGCTGCTCGCTAGAGGCGAGTCGAATTCTGGACTGGGTTGGGTTTTTGTCGCACCACCTAGGAATGGGCAAAAGTAGTAATGGGGTGATATTTAAGATTCTTATTTTTCCATTAATATAGTAGGGTATAAACAATTAGCTAATTTTGTAGACATTTTGTGCATACCGCATACCACAAGAGAGAATTGCAGGACATTTTGCAGGACGCTTGCTTTCTCTGGACAGAGCCTATGAATGCTTGACTGTCCTGCTCAATGCAGGACGTCTGGTCACTTGAGGATATTGTCAAAACTCTACAACTGGACATGTATACAAATTTCTCTAGAATTTATTGGAAAAGTATTACTATAATATGTACTCTGACAATATATGATATTGCTATTCATATGTGTGCCTCATTTTGAAATTTAATATATTTCTAAAGAACCTTCATTTTTGCAGAATGACGATTGTAAAAAAATTCAAATTTGAATAACAAAATGAAATGTCACAAAGAAAAATTAGTTGAGGAAAACAAATGTTACATTAAAGAAAATCAACGAAAATCGAAATAATATGGCATTTTAGTGTGATATATAAATAACTTCCAGTAGGAGATGACGATAGGTAAAATAAATTGTTCCAAAATGATGTGGAGCGATCTTATTCATGTGGTTGTTTCCATCCTTTTTCACATTTTTAAAGCTCTAATCAAATCCGATTCTTTTAAGAAAGCTAAAGAAACCTAAAAATACTAAAAGGAGAAAGTTGTAATTAAAAAAATAATGAAAGAAACGCAATCTCAACACATCAAAACAAACCAAGAAGAGTTAAAAACATACCGTCTATGAATGCAATGACAGGTACTCTTGCTCCAAGAAAGAAACATAGAAGTATAGGAATTAGAATCCACTACATCCATACAAGGTATATATATATTGTAGTGATAAACGTATTATCGACACAAAACTAGGGTTTGAGCTCCTGAAGCCAACCTAACACTTAAGATTTACTTTAGCTTAATGCATGCATATGTCCGGTCCACTTCTCTCTTTCTGGAGGACAATGAAATAAATGATATTGTCAAAAAAGAGGTGGTCAAAACTCAAATTACTGCTTTTTATGTAGGAGTGGTTTGAACTACAATCGCCAGTATTTATACAAAAACATATGAAGGGTTTTGTCTAAAATTTGACTTGCCTGAAATTCGTTCACTATAGGTTTGTATCTATCCATCGAAATTATAACTTTTTTAATAAAAAAATATCATTTTAACTAAAACTTATTTATATACAATCGTGATTGTGTTTATTCATTAATACATTCTTTGAGATAATTATTCTTCATTATATTTCGTTTACGAAACTTTGTTCCCATTCATTTCTTGGCTGTGTCGTACTTTAGGTGGGTGTGCTTTGGGTTTACCTAAAAATTGAACAGAAATTCTATATAATTATGTAAAAATTAATAACTTTTCATATGTGTAATATATTTCATATTCGAGCCATTATACAGCATGTCTCTCGATTGTTTTAACGATAACACACACATTCTTATTTTCAGAATTTCTGTTTTTCTAAAAAGTTGATTCGATATGGAGGTTGTTTTAAAATCTAAAACAATTGTTGTTCTTCAGAAAGTATACGTCTGATTAATAATACAAGATTTGCTCTTAAGTCTTGTGCATAGAATCTGATAAGCAAACAAGTTTCTCATGAATAACTGCTACCATCAGTCATGAATGAAAAAATGTCGAAACAATCAGGAGACATCCTATATATTATTTTTAAAATCTGCTCATCATAAATACTCCTAATTTTTGTTCCAAAATAGAAATTGATAAGCATTAACAATTCAGGAGGAGTGCTCGCTGCATAAGTCTTCCTGTACGACCAAAGTCCAAAACAACAAATATAATTTTTATGTTCGCATATTAGAAGCATTTCGTACTAAATGGTCTAACTAAATCAATGTTTACTGAATATTTTAATATATAGTAATGACTTACCAGTTCCAAAAATCAGTCTCTCTATTGTAATCATTGGTGATTCGAATGCCAGGGACCAAAATGTCGCAATTAACATGGATAAGACGAAATAGCTGCAGTTTTGGTAGAACTGAAAATAGAAGAAAAATACCTTATTGCTGATATTTCTAAGATGATATAGGGAGTTGTTTTTATTGACCCTATACATTTAGCTGAAATTTTCACAAGTTAATATACGATAGTTTTTACTCACCATATGCCAATCGGAGAAATCTAATCTGTGTTTGACGCCGAGAGAAAAGTGCGCGATTATCATGCCGTGAATGATATAGATGCAATAAGTGAGTTTTCCTCCGAGTTGCATGAAACTGTTAGAAAGGAACCAATTCACCACACCTGAAATTGAAAAAAAAATATATGTATTTATACATTGCACCGCCCAGATTTTCAATGTCCTTACCTCCATAACCATGTACGCAGGCGAATGTAATCCATGCCAGAGCAAGGCACCACATGGGTCTGGTGAAACTGTAACATAAACTTCTGGACACGTACTCGTTTCTAAGTTGTATCTCTTGTCGGTACAGCATAACTGCGAGCAAGGTACCAAGGGAGAGGAACCATAAGCCAAGGTTTACTATCTGTGAAATAATCGTTAGAATCTTGTTGAGTGATTATTATATATAATTTTTTACTATATTTTTATTACAAAAATGAGCATTCAGATTACGTTTAAGAGAGGTTTTGGAAATTTTATGCAGAATAAATGCTTTTAGCAGCCATTTAGAACCGATTTGCAGAATATTTTATAAATGGTGTGAATCGAAACCCTTTAGAATTTGCAAAATTTCGTTGGTTGCGTAAATGTACGAAGATTGCGTTTTTGGTAATATATTTTAATATTTAGATGCTGCATTCTTCCGAAGATGGCGCTGTCGACGTACAAACCTTTAATCTCTTACTACTAGTTTTCGACCATATTTAGTGAATAGAACATTGAAATAATATCAATATTAATATTAGGTTTATTAACCCTTGCGTCGATTACGCCCACGTCGTTGACGTCAGTCTTGAAGCTCAGACCTTGAAATCAATCTTAATTTTCTTATTAAGATTTTCATGGATAGCCTATCTACTCATGTTTTTTTTAATTTTCACCTGTAACTTTTTGGTGCGCAATTGCTCTAAGTCTACACTAAAGTATCTAATAGTTTCCGACCATATTTAACATCAAATAAGGCATAGAAATAATATTAACACCAATATTAAGAATATCAACGTGTCGACGACGTCCACTTGGTTGCGGTTTTGAGGCTCAGGCGTCTAGGATGTTGAAATAACCTTAAATTTTTGTACTAAGATTTTCATAGGCAAATAGGTGAAATTGTTACCAAAGACCCATAGCCTATCCACTGGCATGTTTTTTAAATCTCAGTTTGTTGATAAAATCTGTAACTTTTTGGTGGGCAATTTGGTCTAAATGACTCCGAAGATGGCTCTATCTACGTTAAGGTTTTTAAAATCTTACTAATAGTGTCCGACCATATTTAACTCAAAAAACACATATAAACAATAATATTAGTATTACGATTATCATGGCGGCGACGCGACGAAGCGACACCCACTTGCTTGGCGTCGGTGTTGGGGCTCAGGCACGGCCACCTATAAGACAAGGCCAGGAAGCAGGCGGTTTTAGGCAAGGACGTCGACCAAATTGATGGCCGACTTATTTGTTTACATTAATATTTTTCGCTCAGTTTTTCATTTATTTAATTATTTTATAACGTGTAGCTATTATAATTATATTTCGAAACGGTTTCTTGTGGGAGATTCCAAGTACGCTACCTCGATGTTTTTCATATTTAAGTAAAGTTGATGAAGAGAATGTCCACACTAAACGCAGAAAGATCAGATTGAATGGCGAGAAGTGAAAAGGTGCTATTGCTGAAAGGTTGGATAGAGTAACTACTTACAACAAAATGAAGCAATATCTTTTACTGCGCTACATGAAGCTGATATCAAGATTAATGAACTCGAGGATGGATAGTTGAAAGGAAAAATAAACTTGTCCTTTATCTATTTAAATGAAACAGCTGAAGGGTACCCAAGTGTGCAAATATCTGTGTTTCTGCCAGGTCAGAAGACTTGAAGTGTTTGTGGACAATTTGTTCATTAAAAAAACATTGTATTTAGACAAGACTGTTATAAAACTACCAGTGCAGGTAGAGTATATTTAGTACTTTAGATAAAGTGCTTCATGAAGCCAAAATATTTTTGATTGACAATAAAAATGAAGATGATATAACATCAACTATAGAACTGTAACTCTACTAAACTGTTGTATTTTTTAATTGTATGTGTATTTGTGCAACCCTTGGTCTATTGTGGCACACATCTGTAGATTCCACTAGGCCAGAGGCTTAATCCTTTTCATGAAATCGAATAAATGTATGGGGATGGATAGTTCGTCTGGTTCTTTCCATTGCCAGACAGTAGCATAAAACATGCCCCATTGCTTCTTTGCCCTCCAAGCAGAAGCGGCATCCCATTTCTTCGGAAGGCCCTGTTCATGTGGCGAACTAACTAGTTAAGTACTTGTATTTTTAGTAAAATGGCTTGCATGAAGATTAGAATTCAACAGTGTCAGTCTAGAACAGCTAGTAAAATTGAGCTGCTTCGAAGCCTTCGGTTTACTTTTATTGTCGCAATACTTATTGGTTCATACAACTGCTTTGCATTTTATTCACAGTACTTATACAACATAGAAAAATCACTGCTTTTTGTATTTATATATGTGATATTTCTTTTACTTAACATGACTTAAGTTAATAAATCATTTTATTGTATCATGTATTCTGTTATTGCTACTTAAAAAGATTGTGTTTGAGTAGGTACTGAATAGGTGAACTAACTAAAAAAACCATACATTATATATACCTTTTACTTTTCCTAACTCGCGTTACTCTGAGAATACTACTTGAATACTTATACGTAAAATACTGCCTTTTGCAGCTGCTTTGATATTGGGCTACATAATTCATTTAACTGTAATCACATTTGTTATTAACTAACCACATAGTTTATATTATTAATGCATACACATTATCAAAAATGGAAGTTATAAGCCAAAAAGCATAATACAAAACAATTATGTTATTCAGATATTCCGTTCATCTACTACTCGTAACTTTAGTTTATTCCTATCTTTGATATGATTTTTATTTCATGTCCATATTTTTCATATTTATTTTTATAATTATTAAACTTGTGTCCAGTTTTACCATATTGTCTTATTTTAAGATTAATAAGGAAGCACTATTAGGTAGTAGAAGGGCACGATCAAGGTAAGGCCAGAGACAAAGAATGTCTGATAACGGCCTGGTAATTTAGGTGAGCAGAAAATAAATCAAAACATACATTTAAATAATTCCCCTTTAATTTAAAGCCCCTCGACCCCTATAATAACATAATAATTTCGCTCAAAAACCGAAAAAGAATTTACACTCATTACAGTTTTTTTACATATTTCGGTCGACCTCATACATGTCAATGGTCGACCTGTGATGCCTCATAATTTGCTGCTTCCTGGCCTTGCCGTATAGGTGGCCGTGGCTCAGGTGCTGCTTGTCTTGAAATGCTTAAATTTCCTTACTAAAATTTTTATGGCTGATCAGGTGAAAATGCTGCCTGATGCCCATAGCCTATCTACTGATATGTTTTTAAATCTCAATTTGTTGATGAGACCTGTGACTTTTAAGTGTAATTAGTATTTAATATATTACTACTATTTTCCGACCATATTTAACCCAAGTAAGGCATGGAGATTCAACAATCAAAATCAATCAATTCAAAATCACCAAAGAAAACAAGACCAATAGGAAAAGATTAAGATCAAGTAAATCAACATTCCAGAGATTCCAGCAGAAATACCAAATCTGATGATGAGTTGGATGAAGCGGCAACAGATGGCGGTAAGTCGCAATCTGAAACTGAAGTTTGCAACCACAAAATATGAAATCCTGGAAATTCAAACAGTCGAATGTCATCCCAAAATGACACTAAAGCAGATGATGCTAGTGGCTTGTAAATGTCAATAGCTGCTGACGTTGACGTAAGCGATAATGACATCACTGACGTTATAACAAACAAAAACAATGAAAATTCTGAAAATCTAGAAAGATCGTCTGAAAGTAACGACACTTTTAAAGACAATAACGACATTCAACCACCTCCTAATCAAGATGACAAATGGGAAACGCGAAAGAGAAGAGGGGGCCGACGTGGTCACAACCTACAAAAGGCTGGGGCGACAGCAAGAAGAGGAGTCTAGCCGAACGGTAGACCATAACCTCTAAGAGGAAGCAATGAGAGCATAGGCCTTTTAAAAACGGCTGTAAAACCTGAGTTTTTGCTTCATTCGGGACGGGCTCCGGAAGTGAACAGCAATGAAGTTATGGATTTCCTCAAGAACAATGGTCTGGAAAAAGGATCTCTCTGTGAGAGGATTCGGGTAAAGAAAGACAAGTATCAAGCATCTTTCAGGCTTGCTGTACCATCAAGTGAGCGAGGTAAATTCATAAATACCAATTTATGGCCACAAGGAGATATTATTAACCATTTTATGAACATCCAGCACCACCCAATGGTCAGAAGACTACAACAGAAACTTTAAGAGTTCTACATATTAACGTCAGATATCTTCGAAATAAAGCAAATGAAATAGAATCATTCATAGTGGACCAATTCATAGATGTGCTATGCATAACAGAGGCGAGGATGAAGTCAGCCTTGTTTACTTCCAAGGATTCAACATGGCAGCCTATTCTGCAAGAATGCTTTCCACGGGGAGAGGAACTGTTGTTTTTGTGAGGAATAGTGTAGATGTAAGTCCAGCCAATGTAAGTGTATCTTTTGTGATTGAGAAATGTATAGAGTATTGTTGTATTTTTATCAAATCATTGAATGTATATGTTTTAACATTATATCGTTCTCCATCAGGCATCTTTGACACCTTCTTGGCTTCAGTCGAGGGTATATTGTCTGGTCTTGATCCAACAGCAAAAATCATCATTGCTGGGGATTTTAATGTACAGTTTAACTCAACACTACCCGAAATCCCCAAATTTTGTGATGTTGTGGAGAGCTTTGGACTAAAACAAACTGTTTTTCAATCAACCAGACAACAGTTCTGCCTGGATAATGTCTTCGTGAGTCATGATATTGGGGTATGTTCGGTTGTCGTTCTTGATATGAATGTTTCTGACCATATGTGTCAGATTGTGGAGTGCAAGTTTGAGAGAGTGCATGATGATTCCACAAAATCCCGCAAGATGTGCAGACCAATAACACAAAGAAGACTGCATGAATTTCATAGTATCCTGTATGATACATCATGGGACTCTGCCCGACAGTGTGATGACGTTAATGGTTATTTTGCAGAGTTTTTGGGCATTTTGGGGGGGGGGAGGTCATATGTTCAGGCTTTCTCTGAGAAATTGTATAATGTGGGGTCAAACATAGGATGGTTTGACGAGGAGCTAAAAGCTATGAGGGACCATATACACTCTCTAAGTAGTTGCCGCAGCAGTACAACTTTGACGGCATAAAGAATGTTATCATTGAGCACAAAAAAGCTTACAGAAGTGCAATAAAGCAGGTTAAGGTAAGGTTTAATGACACTATGATTCATTCATCCTCGAATCCTGCAAAAACCATGTGGCAGATAATCAATAGGCAAAGGGGCAATAAAAGTGTCGATGATGGCCCTACTACCATAACACCAGATGATTTTAATAAATTCTTTTCTGAAATAGCGCATAAGACTGTGCAGGATATGCCACCCAGTGATGGAGACCCATTGGAGTTTATTCAGTCTGTTGAGGCTGCCACTATTCCCTTTTCATTTGAGGAGGTGTTCTTCAATGAGGTTAGGGATATAATTAATTCACTAAAGAACAAGGGTAGCTGTGATATATATGGTTTTAACGTAAAATTAATAAAAACTGCAAATAACTGCATTTTGCTTCCTCTTGCCAAGCTTATAAACCAATGCATAAGTACTGGTGTTTTTCCCAATTGTCTCAAGGAGGGCATTGTTAGGCCTATTTTTAAAAAAGGAGACCCTACTGTTCCCAACAACTACAGACCAATATCTTTGCTACCAATACTATCCAAGCTAATTGAGAAGTGTATGGCTATGCAAATAGTCAAGCACTTTGAGAAAAATAATCTGTTCACAGATTGTCAGTGGGGGTTCAGACATGACAAGACCACATCTCTTGCAATTCTGAATTAGGTCTCGGGCATATTAAATGCATTCCACAATTCTCAGTATGATTCAGTTCTCTTTTCTGATCTTAGCAAGGCGTTTGACTGCGTTGACCATGATATCCTGCTTAAAAAGCTTTGTCATTACAAATTTTCAGGTAATAGTATTAAACTGCTTAAATCATACCTTGAGTCCAGGTACCAGGCGGTGCGGGTTGCAGGGGAGGAATCAGCAAGGAGCAAAATCGAGATTGAAGTATCTCAGGGATCAATTCTGGGGCTCATATTTTTTCTGATATTCATCAACGATTTTCCTTCTAATATCCAAGGAGAAAAATATACACTCTTTGCGGATGATACCCATGTGTCTTTTGCTGCTGATTCTCTGGACGGTTCTTGCGGGGGATCCATGGCGGCACAGTTGAGAGCTGAAAGCTGGTTTTGCTCCAACAGACTTCTGTTGAATAAGATAAAGACAGGTCGAGTCGTCTTCTCGATGCGAGAGATGACAGTTCCCAACCAGGAAGATGTGAGATTTTTAGGGATTGTGTTGAACCTAAGATTGCAATGGGGAAGGCACATTCATGCACTGACAGGAAGGCTTACCAAGTCGCTTTATCTCCTTCGTACCATTTAAGGCAGTGTATCCACTGGTGTGCTTTTTGCCATCTTTCAGTCCCGGATTACATATGCAATACTTGCATGGGGGCATACGGCGGACGCACACAGGTTTTTGGTTTGCAGAGGAGGGCTGTAAGAGTGGTGAGCGAACTGGGATATAGGGATGACTGTCGGAATGTCTTTGTTCGGATGGGTTTTTTGACTGTGCCATCTTTGTACATGTTGGAGTGTCTTGTCTATGTTAAGGGCAACATCGATCAGTATCAGACTCATGAGGACATACACGAACACAACACAAGGAATAGGCAAGACCTGGTTCCTACATACTGGCGTCTAAGGAGGTGTCAGGATGGTACGGGATATTGGGCAATAAAATTTTACAATGCCTTGTCACAGATAGTAAAGAATCTTCCCAATCAAATCTTTAAAAGGAAAATTAAGACCTTTCTTGCTAAAAACGCGTTTTATACATTCAATGAATATTTTGATTCAAATTTTAATGTGTTGTGATTTGTTAAGTCTCGTCGACAGTTTTTAACTATAGGTATTTATATTTAAGTTTTATGAAATTAGTGTTTAGGATGTTCATAAAATTTTATTTACCTTCAATTAGTTTTAGTTTAATGTTACTGTAATTTGCGACTATTTTAGAACACTTTCTTTTTGTGTAGATGTATTGACGTATGTAACACTTGTGACTGGCATTAATAAACTATTTGTATTTGTATTTGTAACATTATCCGGAAGATGGTGCGGTCAACAAAAATATATGTAGCATCTCACTACTGGAGTCCCACCATATTTAGCTCCGAATGACAAAGAAATAATAAAAGTATTTATATTCGGATTATCAACACTGCTGAAATTGCTACCGCATGCCTACAGCTTATCTACCTGTAACTTTTTGGTGAGCAATTTGAAGTTGTTTTGCTCTAAATTACTTATTTAGATGCTACATTATATCGAAGATGGCGCTGTCAATATAAAAGTATTTTATATCTTACTACTCGTTGCCGATCATATTTAACTCCGAATATGCCATGGATTTATATTCTTATGAAAATAACACTGGTATACTACTGGTATAAAATTTCGAAAATTCGATCGTTTTGCCTGAGAGTTGTTTCATTTTTTACTCCAGCCTTAATAATACTCCAGATACCGGGTCTTTGTTTCTAGGACACATGGAATCGTGGAACTTGTGACAAAATAAAATTGTGGCACATGTAAAATTCTACTCAGCATATGTAAGTGACATCTTTGCTGGTACTTTTGCTTCCTTTTTACCCTAAATTTCATTTTTAGCTCGGCGTAGATTACTGGTCTTTTGGTCTAATAAAAGAAGTCTTAGATCACAGCAATGATTATATATTTTCTCTTTGTAAATTTTAAAAAACCTTTATAGCTATTTTTCTACTGCCGGTACTAATATTATCCTAAATTGAAATTTAAGCTCAGACCAAAAAAAATTATTCCAACACAAAAACGGTGGCTTACCAAATTGAAGCCAAAAATATAAGCTACTAAAATACAAAACTGAAAATTTTAAATAATATTGCCACAAAGGTGGTATATTAATTTTTAATCAAATCATAAAATTTGTGTCAACATTTTTCGGAACGGTCACAATTATCTGGTGTAAACGTACTTATTATTAAATTGCGTTCGCCATTCTTTCAACAAAAAGTAAGCTCAAAACATTTACAATATGGTTATTAAGAAGAATAGGTAATATAAACATAATATAAGAATTAATGTTGAAAATATTGGGTACTCATCAAAAATAATATTTTCGACAAATGAGGGCAACAAATATTTCTTTTCATTCCAGAATATAGCACTCGAACTTGTTGACACCAAGAAAACTACTTACCCTGCTAATAACAACTTTCTTATGTTTTTCGTGTCGCATATAGATTCCCAACATAACTCCGATGAAGTAGCTGATAAGTTTCGAATGAAAGTCGTATTCTTGAAAATCACTGAAAAACATCCATCACAAATTTATTAGTGTCATAACGCGTCAGGTGAACAGAAACATTATCTTCAGCAAATTTGATTGATCAAATTGGGCCAAAACGATGAAACAACATGATTGAACTCACTTACAGCCGTAAGCGTGGAATCAAGAAACCCATTTTTTTTCACACTTAATCAACGCACTTTTTTATATCCATTGGAAGAAAATCATGTGATGTAGAAGTATTGATTCCATTAGCAGCGGATTTTACTACTTACGGATCGTAATCGCGCCACTGCAATCTCGCAAAAATTGGTATAGCCATAAACACTAAATTTAATGCAAATAATGTTGCCATTGTATTCCTGAAGGACCTCCTATAGAGGATCGATATCGGAATAATTACCAGTGGCGTAACGAGAAACAACTGCATATCTGCGCTCAGGTACCACGTAGTGGGAATGCACTGGAAAAGAAATACTAAATAAATGATTGTGTAAGCGAAGATTATTTAATCTAACTAGGCCTTTTATTTCGGTTGAGAAACTTCTAGCATAAATAAATTGAATTTGAAATAATTCTTTTTTTATTTCCTGATAAACTTTTGAGTAAGTACGCCCATGTGATTTTATTGCTGAAATTATGCATGCATTGATCGAAAAATAGAGTTATTATATTATTATTGTTTAATAAAAAAGCTTCTAATTGAAATTAAACGTATAACTAGAACATACTGAATTTTTGAAATATTAACGTATGGCGTGACTTGAGAAATATCAATTTTCAAATATCAATATCTCAAATTAAATTTTGATATAAGGCTTGCTATATGAAACATATCAAAATTTTCTAAAAATACTGATGTCACGTACCAAAGAATCGCCATAATGAAAATTATAGTAATTCTGGATGTACAGGAAATAAGTCCACCAATATTTTTTGCAAGGTTCGATGAGTCCGGTACGTATTCCATAGGAGAAGAACGGCCCATCTTGTAAGTACTTGAAAAGGTACACCGAACCAAGGAAGCACATCGCGTTGGCAGGTGTAAGCCTAGAAAGTACATAAATGAATTAATATATGAACTCGTATTAGTCGAGCTAATAGTTCGAACTAAACCTGGATCGTGTGTTCTTATCCAGGCTAAGATTCTATCGAAATAAGGCCTGGGTATAATTTTCGAAATAGGGTGGCAATAAATCCAATTCTTTACTATATGCGCTCAATGCTTTTTTAAAACGAAATATTACTGGACGGAACAGTGCCCACTGCCCAGTTATGGAAGAAACAGGTAAACTGTTTTTTTCCACCTAAGTATTGAAATTTTGAATTGGAAGTTGATAAGAGTCGTATAGTATCTGAAAAAAATTCATTATTTGCATAACTCTAAAAGCTTTTTTCCGAAATCATAATGAATCATCCATCTTCAAAATTTGCATCAATCTTTAAACCATAACCCAAACTACTTCTTAGTCTACGCGTTTCTCTGCGTTTTACCAAACACAGCGTTGTTTATTAATTTGAATAAGTCCTTCTCGAATTTGTTATTTGCAGAATTTCGTTGTGCTGTGTCCAGGTCAACGTAAATTTTGAACCGGGGAGAGTGATCAAAAGTGAGAACGCGATAAATTATTGTTAGTTTAAAAGATGACCTTAACAAACAAAACGCAACAACACGAAATATTGCAATTGACAAACTTGAAAAGGAATTTTTCAGATTAATGAATAATGCTGTCTTTGGGAAAACGAAGACAAAAGAGTAGACTCATTAATATTGGTTCCAAAAAATAGGTAGTAGATAAGCATATTTCATCCATTTTTACATGTAAATCTCCATAAGAAAACCGTAGATAAATCCTGTTCAAAATTCACTAAATCTCATTAATATTTGTTACCAAAAATAACGGTAAATACGCAACTTAACAGAAGTAGCTCTAAATGGCGGTATCTTGCTCTGTACATTGATCCAAATGTTGACCTCTAAAGATAGAGTAAACTTCTAAGGTATTAGTAGTTCGAGTTAGTTGTTGACTCGAAAAACACTAATCTCAACCAGCAGGAACCCAAACTAATCTCCTAATGAGAATGTTGCGAAAAAATAATAAGGCTAATTCCTCTTGATTTTAAAGGAATTACTAACAAATAGGTCCATATAAAGCTTGACATAGCTTTAGATAGTGTGATACAGCTTTAGACACTAGCCTGACACGGCTTTATTTATTGATATTATTATTAGCAGTTATTAGTTCTTTGGCAAAGTGATTTTCTTGACTTGCACAATAAAAATAATAATTTTTAATCTATGTTCTAATGAAAATGTTGCGAAATATTAATATATTTGGTTTCTTCTGATTTTGAAGGAATTACTAGCTAAGAGGTCAAATACATCTTTACATAGCTTTAGACAGTGTGGTACAGCTTTAGATAGGTCTGAATACAGTTTTATACTGGCTTTATTTATTGACATTTTTATTATTTGGAAAATGTCATTTCATCACTTGCATAATAAAAATAACAATTTTTAGTCTACCTTTTAATTATTATGTCCAATGTCCCTTTACTTTAAATGAATTACTAACTTAGAGGTCAAATACATCTTTACGTAGCTTTAAACAGTGTGATACAGCTTTAGATAGGTCTGAATACAGTTTTATACTGGATTTATTTATTGATATTTTTATTATTTAGACAATGTCATTTCATGACTTGCATAATAAAAATAACAATTTTTAGTCTACCTTTTAATTATGATGTCCAATGTGTCTTTACTTTAAAGGAATTACTAACTTAGAGGTCAAATACAGCTTTACATAGCTTTAGACAGTGTGATACAGCTTTAGACAGGTCCGTATACAGTTTTATATTGGTTTGATACGGCTTTATGTATTAATAATTATATAATAATTTTTAGTCTATCAACTTTAAATTAATTACTAAGAGATCTCTATACAGCTTTATATAGCTTTAGACAGATCTGTATAAGATTTAAATAGGCCTGTATACAGCTTTTTTTTGGTTTGATACAGCTTTATTTAGCCAATCTCTCTCGACTTTAAAGGAATTAATAAGGGGGGTTTATACAGCTTTCGACAGGTCTGATACAGCTTTAGGCAGGCTTGTACAAGATTCAAAATGGCATGTAAAAAGCTTTATTTTGGTCTGATACTTAGCTTTATTTACTGGCATTAGTATTAGTAATTAATATTTCTTTGGAAAACTTCATTTCTTTAACTTAATAATAAAAATACTCTTCTTTCTATTGACTATGGAGCGAAAAATAATATGTCCAATTTCTCTCCAGTTCCAGACTGGGTTTATAAAATTTAGGCCGGTCTGTATATGACTTTATACTGGTCTGATACAGCTTTGTTTATTGGTATTATTCTTAGTATGTCCAATTTCTCTTGTCTTTGAAGGAATTAGTAAGAGGGCTCTATACATTTATAGACGCTATATATACACCTTTATATTGGTGTCATACAGCTTTGCTTATTGGTATTATCATTAGTATGCCCAATTTCTTTTGATCCTAAAGGAATTAAATAGAAGCCTCTATACGGATTTACATAGCTTAAGAGAGATCTGATATAG
Source organism: Pissodes strobi (assembly GCA_016904865.1). Lineage (NCBI taxonomy): Eukaryota > Metazoa > Arthropoda > Insecta > Coleoptera > Curculionidae > Pissodes > Pissodes strobi. The sequence goes on from MU185125.1 coordinate 99,042, forward strand.
CTTTAGACAGTTATGTACAAGATTTAGACAGGTCTTTATTCAACTTGATATTGGCCTGATACAGCTATTTTTTATTGGTATTATCATTAGTATGTCCAATTTCTATTGACCTTGAAGGGATTAATAAGAGGTCTCCATACAGCTTCATAAAGCTTTAAACAAGTCTGTATAATATTTAAATAGATCTGTATACAGCTTTATTTTGGTCCGATACAGCTTTATATACTAGTATTATCATTAGCATACCCAATCTCTCTCGACATTCAAGGAATTAATAAGAGGGGTTTACACAGCTTTAGACTGGTCTGATATGGCTTTAGGCCGGTTTGTATAAGATTCAAAATGGCATGTATGGGGCTTTATTTTGATCTAATACAGCTTTATTTACTGGCATTAGTATTAGTAACTAATATTTCTTTGGAAAACTTCATTTCCTTAACTTACGTAATAGAAGTAATCTTCTTTCTAATGACTATGGAGCGAAAAATAATATGTCCAATTTCTCTCAACTTTGAAGGAATTACTAAGAGGTCTCTCTACAGCTTTATGTAGTTTTAGACAGATCTGACATAGTTTTAGACTGGTCTGTATAAGATTTAGGCCGATCTGTATATAGATTACAGTTGTCTGATACAGCTTTTTTATTGGTATTTATTATTCTTAGTACGTCCAATTTCTCTTAACTTTGAAGGAATTAACAAGAGGTCTCTATACAGCTTTATATAGCTTTAAAAAGGTCTGTATAATATTTAAATAGATCCGTATACAGCTTCATTATGGTCTGATACAGCTTTATTTACTGGTATTATCAGTAGCATACTCAATCTCTTTCGACATTGAAGGAATAATTAATAAGATGGGTTTATACAGTTTTAGGCAGGTCTGATATGGCTTTAGGCAAGTTTGTATATCATCCAAAATGGCATGTATAGAGCTTTATTTTGGTCTGATACAGCTTTATTTACTGGCATTATCAGTAGCATTCCCAATCTCTTTCGACATTGAAGGAATTAATATGAGGGGTTTATACAGCTTTAGACAGGTCTGATATAGCTTTTGGACAGGTTTGTATAAGATTCAAAATGGCATGTACAGAGCTTTATTCTGGTCTGATGCAGCTTTGTATTAGTATTAGTTATCAATATTTCTTTGGAAAAACTCATTTGCTTAATTTACATAATAAAATTACTCTTCTTTCTAATGACTATAGAGCGAAAAATAATATATCCAATTTCTCTCGACTTTGAAAAAATTACTAAGAGGTCTCTCTACAGCTTTATGTAGTTTTAGACAGATCTGACATAGTTTCAGACAGGTCTGTATAAGATTTAGGACGGTCTGTATATAGCTTTACAGTTGTCTGATACAGCGTTTCTTATTGTTATTGTTCTTAGTATGTCCAATTTCTCTTAACTTTAAAGAGATTAATAAGAGGTCTCTATACAGCTTTAGATAGCGTTAAAAAGGTCTGTATATTATTTAAAGAGATCCGTATACAGTTTCATTATAGTCTGATACAGCATTATTTACTGGTATTATCATTAGTATACCCAATCTCTTTCGGTATTGAAGGAATTCATAATAGTGGATTATACAGCTTTAGACAGGTCTGATATAGATGTAGGCAGGTTTGTATAAGATTCGAAATGGCATGTACAGAGCTTTATTCTGGTTTGATACAGCTTTATTTACTGGTATTATCATTAGCATTCCCAATCTCTTTCGACTTTGAGGGAATTAATATGAGGGGTTTATACATCTTTAGACAGGTCTGATATAGCTTTAGGCAGGTTTGTTTAAGATTCAAAATGGCATGTACAGAGCTTTATTCTGGTCTGATACAGCTTTATTATAGTATTATTATTAGTTATTAATATTCCTTGGGAAAACTTCTTTTCCTTAACTTACATAGTAAAACTACTATTCTTTCCAATGACTATAGAGCGAAATATAATATGTCAAATTTCTCTCGACTTTGAAGGAATTACTAAGAGGTCTATCTACAGCTTTAAGTAGTTTTAGACAGATCTGACATAGATTCAGACAGGCCTGTATAAGATTTAGGCCGGTCTGTAATATACAGCTTTACAGTTGTCTGATACAGCTTTATTTACTGGTATTATCATTAGCATACCCAATCTCTCTCGACTTTGAAGGAACTAATAATATAGTGATATAGCTTTAGACAGGTCTGATATAGCTTTAGGCAGGTTTTTATAAGATTCAAAATGTCATGTACAGAGCTTTATTCTGGTCTGATAGAGCTTTATTTACTGGTATTAATATTAGTAACTAATATTCCTTTGGAAAACTTCATTTCCTTAACTTACTTAATAGAAGTACTCTTATTTCTAATGACTATGAAGCAAGAAATCATATCCCTAATTTCTCTCGACTTTGAAGGAATTACTAAGAGGTCTCTACAGCTTTATGTAGCTTTAGACAGATCTAAAATAGTTCCAGACGGGGCCATATAAGATTTAGGCCGGTCTGAATGTGGCTTTATACTGGTCTGATACAGCTTTGCTTACTGGTATTATCCTTAGTATTTCCAATTTTTATTGACTTTAAAGGAATTAATAAAAGGTCTCTATACACTTTTATATAGCTTTAGACAGATCTATATAAGATTTATACACGTCTATATATAGCTTTATATTAGTCTCATACATCTTTGTTTATTGGTATTATCATTAGTATGTCCAATTTCTTTTGAACTTGAAATGATTAATAAGAGGTCTCTATACGGATTTACACAGCTTTAGACAAATTTGATGTAGCTTTAGACAGGTATGTACTAAATTTAGACAGGTCTTTATACAGCTTTATATCGGTCTGATACAGCTTTGTTTATTGGTTTCATCATTAGAATGTCCAATTTATATTAACCTTGAAGGAATTAATACGATTTCTCTATACAGCTGTAAGTAGTTCTGATATAGCTTTCGAAAGGTCTGTATAAGATTTATACTTGTCTGTATCCATCTTTATATTGGTCTGATATAGCTTTGTTTAGTGATATTATTATTAGTATGACCAATTTCTATTGACCTTGAAGGGATTAATAGGAGATTTCTATACAGCTTTACATAGCATTAGAAAAATCTGTAATAACTTTAGACGGTGTTGTGTAAGATTTATACATGTCTGTATACAAATTTATATTGCTTTGTTTATTGGTATTGTTATGAGTATGCACAATTTCGCCTAACCTTAACAAGAGGTGTCTATACAGTTTTACATAGCTTTAGACAGATCTGATATAACTGTATAAAATTCATACACGTCTATATATAGCTTTATATTGATCTGATGCAGCCTTGTTTACTGGTATTTTCATTAGTCTTTTGATTTTGAAGGCATTAATAAGAGATTTCTATACATATCTACATATAGCTTTGGACAGATCTGATATAGTTTTAGAAAAGTAGGTATAAGACTTAGACAGGACTTTATACAGCTTTTTACTGATCTGATACAGGTCTATTCATTGCAACTATTATTATTATACACGTTTATATATAGCTTTATATTGCAGCTTTGTTTACTGGTATTTTTATTAGTCTTTTGACTTTGAAGGCATTAATAAGAGATTTCCATACATTTTTACATAGCTTTGGACAGATATGATATAGCTGTTAGAGAGGTATTTTTTACTGATCTAATACAGCTCTATTCATTGGTATTATTATTATACACGTCTATATATAGCTTTATATTAATCTGATGCAGCCTTGTATACTAGTATTTTTATTAGTCTTTTGACTTTGAAGGAACTAATATGAGATTTCTATACATTTTAGCTTTGGACAGATCTGATATAGCTTTAGAAAGGTATGTATAAATTTAAGACAGTGCTTTATGCAGCTTTTTACTGATCTAATACAGCTCTATTCATTGGTATTATTATTATTATTAGTGTTTAGCAGTGTTTTTAGAAAATGTAATTTCTTTAACTTGCATAACAAAAATAACAATCTTCTAAAAGGAATATGTCTAATTTCTCTTCAGCTTGAAGGAATTACTAAGTGGTCTATATATAGTTTTATATAGCTTTAGCCAGGGCTATGTATGCTTTAGACAGGCCTGTATACAGCTTTATTCTAGTAGGATACACATTTACATACACTAGATATGTGCTTTCGACCAAATTTCAACTTACTGAATATTATTTATGAATCAAACTTGCTTTTGTATTTACCTTTACAAATGTCATCGTCTTTATTAATAGTCATGCACCGAATTCGAACCAGATATTACATCACTGAGAAAGTTTTCAAGAAAATGCTCTGTAGCTCGAAAACCAGAACCATCGAGTCACATTTAATTACTATCCAAAACTATTTGAAAATCAAATAGACCTTTTCGATAATAAATTCCACACACAATCTACGTACCTTAAATAGCGATGCAGAATCATAGAGGGAATAGTCTTAATTTGCTCTAAAATAGGCTTTTTGCTAATTTCCTGCTTGAAATACAGATAGGCCATCAGAAATCCGGAAATGTAGAAGAATGTGTCTACCGATATGTGCGCCGTAGTAATATATTGAGAGTATCTGTGTGCACGCCACTGAAATAAAATAAATATATTTTAGCAATTAGCAATAATGGAATGATTAAAGAATATACTTGTTGAAATAATATTAGTAGAGAATTGCGTATGGGAAGATGGTATCATAAGCTTTTGCAAACTCCTTGGATCATAATATTTTGTAGCATACTTACATTTGCACGATAATCTCTGTCTACCAATGGCGCTAGCCACCAGGAGATCACTCCGTGTCCGGAAATGATCCACCACATACTGACGAATTTCATGCCGTGGAAACACAGAACTTGTTCTCCTGCGTGACTGATTCTCGTGGATTGCAGCAACTTCTTGCCGTTGGTAAACACAGAGAAAGCCGTATAGAGGGGACTGGGAGATTCTGGCGAGCAAAAAGAGATAATTAGTTTGCAGAAATTTAAGGCACACCGGCAACGTTGGAATGTGTTGGGTGTGGCTAGTTAATACCAAAACAGACTAGAGAGGTTGAAGATCAGATGAGGCTTAACGCTATGCGCATGTGCTAATGCTAAACGTCAAGTACTTCGATACGGCGTTGCCGTATTTATTTATTTGTATTAGGACAGTTAGCTGGTAAGATAAGGAGCACTGTCAATATCTCGAAAAATTATTGGATTATCCAAATCCAAATTTTTGGCTTGTTTCTAATCGCTCATGGTGAACTAATGCATTGTTACGAAGGCTCTCAGTAAAGCCGTGAATCACGACAACAACGCGTGCGGGTCGGATAGTGAATATATTTAATTTCCGAGTTATTACTAATTAACAATACGAAATAGACATACGTATACTTACTTTTCTCTGCGTAAAATAGGTAAACATCGAAAGCTGTCGAGAGAGCCATCCATACAAAGAAGAACAGAAATATTGTTCTGAAAAATAATTTCGTTATTAAATAAACATTTTCTTAGTAGTTCGTCTTTGTGTTTCATCCAAAGTACTCACATTAAATGCATTTTTAAAATTTTGGAATAGATAATTTGGTTGGTGCTGAGGAGGATGTGTCTAAAGCATTATTTGCATTAATTCCACTATCCTATAATGGCGAAAAATATTTTATGCAATATTTGTTATCAAAGAAGCTATGCTGCCACATCTCACAAAATGTAGGAAAGGAAATTTGAAATTTGACAGTATGAAATGATGCTAAAATTAAGAATGCAATAGAGTTTAAGCGCAGTTTTAGGAAATCTAGAATCGTGGCAACGCCGCCGATAAAATGTTGATTTCCTGAACTTGTTCGTTTGATTTCTCATAAAATTATATTCTGTAAAATTAATTGAATGAATTAAGATATAAATTAAGGAGGCTCAAAGGCACCACCCAAGAAGTTCGATGCCAAACTTATCAAACCGTCCTCGTAAGAATACTTACATAGCTACAATGGCTCCGGCATCCAGCTCCCTATCCGTGTCTTTGGTTGAGCAATATAAATCGTTAAATATTGGTAAGCCCGTAGCACTAGTAAGATCGTCGCCGGTGCATTTATCGGGAACACAATAAGACAACGTATAATACTGAAACAAAGGGAAATCAGTTTCAGGAAAAACTTATTTATCGATTTGCTTACATTGGTCGTTTCGTTGGGTCTTGGGTCGGGAAGAACCCAGCCCCAAGCGCAAAATTTTCCAATAATTCGCTCATTCTCACTTTTCGCCTCCACCTTTATGCATTCGTCGTAGTTTCCCCAATCGGACTTGGACGCGTAATAAATGGCGCCGGAATATGGAAATTTCGTCCAGGCGTCGACCACTAAAAGAAAATTAAACTTATTAAAAATGAACTGCAGGATTTTTTTACCACATGGTACGTTCTCTTGACAATGCCCATCTATATCAGTTTATATTTTTTGTATTTCATTCTTATACTTTACATAACTGCATTGCCATCAATTACTACAGATAAAAATATCATGGCTAGTCGTATAGGAACAAGGCGTATAACACCTTAAAAACCTTCTTTTTTTTCTACGACAGTCCTAATATTTAAAATACATTTACATTTCCTGCACTTCAACAAACAAGCCTTAAAATTTGAAGGCTGATCTTATAGGAATAATATATTCTAAAAACAGGGGGAGTCGTAATATTTAGAAAAGAGATATATTTTCACATGTGAGTAAGTACACGATAACGATAGGTACATACTTTACGAATGTACGACACACATTTTATTTGTAGTCGTAATATTTAAAAGAAACGTTCATACATTTCTACATGCCAATCATCAACATATCAAGACGAATTGCATCGTATCACTTTCCTAAAGAGTAACATGCACGTTTTTTTCTACGAGTGTCGTAGTATTTCTAAATGTCAAGAAGTAAAAGTCAAAATATTAAGATTAATCTGATGCATACGACAATTTACGAAGGTGCAACATACACAGCCCTAATACAAGTGAAGCTAAGAATATGAAGGCTAGTCGTAAAGAAACGAGGTATATGACACTTTACAAACTTGAAGATACAGTCTTGCTTATCAACAAGTGAAGTTATATTTAAAACAAATATTAATTTGTACATAGCAATAGCTAAAGCGCAAACTATCGTCTACAAACGTGTCTCATCCAGTGTTGTCCCTACGACAATCGTAATGTTTAAACAAATAAACACTTCTACATCAACAAGTAAACAAAGTGCAGTTTTTTCTACGACAGTCGAATATTTTCAAAAAAGATCTTCTTCTTCTTCAAGTGCCTATTCGTTCCGAATATTGGCGATCATCCTGGATATGATTTGTTCACGGCTGCTCTACATGGTTCGGTAGTAGGTTTTGACAACCATGTTCTTAAGTTTTGAAGCCATGATATTCTCCTTCTTCCTGCCATAAACTTTCCCTTGGAGAACGGACTTTAAAAGATGATATTTGCTTTCGGCTTTCGTCCCTCATAATATGTCCGAGGTACTCAAGCATTCTTCTCTTGATGGTGTCCATTACTTCCAAGTCTTTCTTCATTCTCTCCATCACTGCTTTGTTGGTCTGTCCACCCATGATATTCTCAGTATCCTCTTGTAAAGCCCCATTTCGAAGGCCTCGAGTTTTCTTTGTGTTGCCTCGGTTAATGTCCATGACTGGATCCCATAGAAAAGAATCGATAAAGTATAGCATCGGAGGAGTCTGATTTTGATGTCGATATTGAGGTTGTGACTTTTAAACAGTTTGGCCATTTGGTTGAAGGCGGCCCTTGCTTTCTCTATTCTACACCTGATCTCTTGTGAGTGGTCCCAATTATCATTCATCATGGTTCCCAGATAGGTGAACTGTGTTACTCTGTCTATTGGTGTGTTGTTGATCGTTATCATCCACCAGTTTCTGGTTTCTACTGACTACCATGAATTGGGTTTTACTAATTTTAATTGCTACGCCATAGTTATTGCTGATGTCTTTTATGTTGTTCGTTAGTTCTTGTAAGTGGTTCATATTGTCAGTTAAAACCACAATATCATCTGCCTACCAGATGTTGTTCATTTGTTCTCCATTCAGCAAAATTCCTATCTGTCAGTATTCTCAAGGGCCTCTTTAAAGATTCCCTTCGAGTAGAGATTAAATATAAGTGGTTTGCTCTTCCATATTAATTTTAATAGTAGCTGATTGATGCCAGTAAAGGTTTCGGATGATCCTCAGATCTTTATCATCCATTCCCGTATTCATCAAAACGGCTATCATCTTTTCGTGTTTTATTCTATCGAACGCCTTCTGGTAGTCTATTATAAAACAGGCAAACATATCATAGTTCATGTCCCTACACAGCTGGAACAATACTTACTCTTGTACCCATGCTCTTCATAAATCCAAATTGTGTATGTGACACTCTTTCCTCGCAGATCTTATAGATTCTTCGATGAATGAATTTGAGGTACAGCTTTAGCATATGATTCCTAAGACTCATTGTTCTGTAGTCACCACATGCTTTGTCTCCCTGTTTCTTTGGTAATATTATAAATTCAAAGATAAGCCATTCTTTGTTCCCAGTATTGTAGATGTTATTAAAAATAACAGTCAGGAATGTGATGGACTCATCGTTAAGAACCATGAGGAATTCCAAATGTACTCCATCCGGCCCTGGAGCCTTTCCTTCCCTGGCAGCTTTTATAACTTCCTCTCTCATGATATCAGGTCCGGACTCAGCCAGAATGCGGGGTGCGTCTCCTCTCTCATAAAAAAACAACTGTTCTATATTCTTCTTGAATGTTCCTTTAATATCTTCTCCATCCACAATCTCCTGCATCATTTACAAGTTTTCCCACATCTTTCTTTTTGAATTTTCCTGTAACTTCTCTCACCTTTCTATGTACAGTTCTGTTCATAAAAAAGTGGGACAGCGATTTTACACTAGTGTAAATCAGACTTTTAAAAAATGTCACTTTCAAAAGTCAGTGTGACATTAAAATATGCGTCAGTTTTAAATTAACTTTTAAAACATAGTTTGAAGGAATTATTGCGAAGCTTTTAAAATTAAATACAAAATGCCTCAGTTAAGCTACATTGAAAGGGCTAAAATAATTGTTTATCTAGAAGATGGTGTGCCGATGGGAGGTTTTGGAAACCCTCGACAACAAAAAGCCTCCCGGAAGACCTTGAATCACAACTCAAGAAGAAGATGCAGCGTTGGTCGAGTACTTGCGGGATCACCCCTTTGAAGTAGCGCGAAATGCAATAGAGCGAACACATTTTTCTGGTTCAAGACCAACTAACTGCATGTCGCAGGGGTCTGGTGTCATATAAGCACTGTCGATTTTAAAAAATTTTTTGGGTTCAATGGAAAGATTACATCAAATGGAACACATTAATGCAAAAAAATTTGCGGATGAAGCACTTTTGACGCCAAAAATTGAAAAAGAAATTTTATAATTGAGTGACATTTAAATGCGAAAACTCTCGGAATATGACGTTAATGATGGCAATTTATTTGCAATGTTGTCAGACTTGGCAAACCTTCTTGATTTTCAAGTAAGCAAATTGCCAAGTCCAGGAGCATGTTTCATAAAGTAGAATAACAACTTGTGAAATATGTTATATATGCTGTGGTGAAAGTAACTAAACAAGCGGGCAACCGCAGCTAACCCAAACTAACCAACACTAACCCAAACTAACCAAAACCAACCCACACTTATCCAAACTAACCAAGACTAACCAGAACTAACCCTAATTAACCAAAGTAAAGAGACAAGCGCGCTACGCGCGAATTATTGTTATTTTATTAAGCAAAGCCATTAAGAATCATGATTTATAAGAAGTTTTCGTCCCACGGACCTTTTGAAACATATTCAACACGAGGCTGTTATATTTTAGAACCACATAGAAATTACATTTGGCAACATCTATCCGTACAATAGCCAGCTGAGCTATGCTAAGCCAAGGCCACCTATACTACAGAATACAGAAGATGGCCTTGGCTAAGAAATAGTCATGTTGACGTTTATCTCGTAAATATTTTATTATCGTTTTAAAGTGCAAAAAAACAGTTTTATTTACAATTTTTAAGAAAAGAAGCTTTATATTATGTTATTATTAACCTTCCGCGACCATACCTCAGGACAAAGTGTACTGGAATTGTGTTTATTAGCAGAAAATGTATGTTAAATTTAAATTTTTATTTTCAATTTATTTTGCGAAAATGTGCTTCATTCGCAATTTTTTTTTTGCGTTAATGTGTCCCATTTGATGTAATCTTTCCATAGAACCCAAAAAAGCTTCAAAATCGACGGTGCTTATACGACACCAGAACCAAACAATACATTGCGTGAAAATTGGGATAAAGTCGTATTTCTGATGAAAAAGGTTTTCAGTCGACATTTAACGGTCACGTAAGGGTTTACAGACCCCGTGGAACTGGGTTTGAGGAATCCTATATTAATAATTCCGGTCGATCAGGACGATTTTCAGTCAATATATGGGCTTGGATCAGCTACCAAGGACTTGGGGTGTGTTGGATTATGGAGGAAAGATTCAATGCGGTCAACTATCAGAATATATTAGAAAATATTATGCTACCCAGTGTTTTAGAACATTTTCCGAACCTTGATTTTATATTTCAACATGATAACTGTGCCGTGCATAACGCTGCAATAATCAAAGAGTGGTTTCAACAGAATAATATAGAGACCCTATTATGGCCCGCGAAAAGCCCCGATTTTAATATAATAGAAAACATATGGGGTTTAATGACTAAAAGAATGTATGATGCACAATTCAGACCGCAAAATAGAGATGCACTTGTTGCTAAAATAGTAGAAACCTGGGAGGAACTAACCAAAACATCCCCAAATTTAATTACAAACTTGTATTTCTCTATACCTACCCGGCTAAATGATGCTATAGGGAAAAATGACTAAGTACTAATTAGAAACTCTTTGTTCTAAATAATAATTTGTTGTTATTTACTGTTAAGGTTTTTTTAAATACAATGTTTTATTTATTGGTAATTATTTAAATAACAAGTTTTTGAGATTGTAAAACCGACTTATTTTTAAATTTGTGGCGGAAATCTGCTAAATGCCAAATCTGTACCACTTTATTTTGAAATTTGGAACATCACAGGCAGGTTCACAATGTACAAACGCTGTCCCACTTTTTTATGAACAGAACTGTACATTGAACCCATCGAAGCTGCTTTGCAAAACTTCTATTTCTTGGCATTTCTCTCGAATTCTCCTCTGCATGTCCCTTTGTATGCTTTTGTATGTTGAGGAACTGTTCTTTTGTTTTCTCCGTTCTGCCATGAGTAACAAAATTTCTTCTGTCATCCATGATATATGTTTCGCTCCATTATTCTTCAGGTACCTATCTTTGACATTAATTGTTGTTTCAGCAAGTATTATTATTTGTTATTCTGTGTTATCAGTCTCCTCCGCAATCAGTCTGCATTTGTCATTGATGTTCTTCTTTACTTGGTTCCTTACTGTGTCCTTCTTAAGTTTCCTAAGATTATATTTTGGTTGTTTTGTTTTATGTTTCTATATCTTCGATTTATTAAGATATAATCTATCTGGTTTCGGATGATATGGCATTTTCCGTCGTCTCTGGGAGAAGTCCAGTTGTATAGTCGTCTGTCTGGTAACTCATAGAAGGTGTTTGTTATTACTAAGTCATGTTCGGATGCAAATACCCTGAGAGTTTCCCCCCTTACGTTTCTAACGCCAAGCCCGTGAGGTCCAATGTGTTTCCCTTGTCTTCCCTTGCCTATTTTGGCATTGAAGTCACCCATTAAGATAAGGATTTCTTGTTTAGGGAGTTTCTTTATAAGAGCTTTAATCTGAGAGTAAAATTCTTCTACTTCCTCCTCACTGTGATCAGTGGTAGGTGCATATACCTGTATCATGTTGGTTTTCACTGGTGACGTATTCAATTGTAGAAGCATGACTCTTTCGTTCATAGGCACAAAATTAGTGACGTGTCTAGCAACATCCTTTCTGATAATCAATCCCACTGCGTATTCGCACCTTCCATTAATGGTTCCAGAATAGTACACTCTGTAACTCTCCATCTCGCAGTAACCGGAGCCGGGCCATCTCATCTCACTCACTCCCATGATCTCTATATTCAATCTTCTCATTTGCAACAGGGGGCCATTGTCTTCACATTCTTCCACGTGCATATTCTCTTAATTTGCTTTGTTTGCAGTTTTTTATTATTCATGTTTCCATTCTTATTTGCTCCCCCAGGAGAACCCATTGGGGAGCTTGAAACTCCGGACTCATTTAATAAGAACATATCATCCACGATGTCGTACATTTTTATAAGTCAACAAGTAAAACTAAAGAATAGCATATATAGCCAATGGTATAGGAATGATGAGTATGCCACTTTATCAAGTGCAATATACAATCATATTAAATAGTACATACAAGAAAGGTACATGACCAATACAGTAACGTGCCGTGGGTATAAGGGCGGGAGGGGCGAGCTATTTCGAGGGCGCCGAATGATGAGCCATTTGCAGTTTGCATTAGGAGGCTGAAGCGGGTTAGATGGAGGGCGGGGGGGGCATTCGCCCCCCCTGGCCCCCTATACGGCACGCTACTGGACCAATATAATATTTAGAGGAGTACAAGTAATAAACCCTGTTTGTTTTACGAAAATTCTACGTGTCAACAAGCAATTCCCAAAATATCAAAACCAATAGTATAGGCACGATATGGGCACGATGTATATAATACTCTATATACTATTATGAAACAAGAACTGCTTTCTCTAAGAGAGTCGTAAGACTTAAACAAATATACATATCTATAGTAGACAAGTAGAGCTCAAAATATCAACGCCCATCGTATAAAAACGACACGTACGACACGACACATACACAGCATTGTTTTTCTGCGATAGTCGTAATACTTTTTATATGTCAACAAGTAGAGTTTAAGATATCAGCGTTAATCCTCCAAAAACGGTACCTACGACACTTAATAAATGATTTTGGGGAAAAACCAGTTTTTTGCCAATATCTCTGCAACGGAGCCTAGGATCGAAAATCTGACAAGCGATATGGGGGTATAATACCCCACCTCCCGAATACCCAAAAATTTTCGAAAAAATGGGAAAAACTTGAAAAAAAACGTAAATAATTGTTCGAAAAGTTAATAAAAGTATTATAAAACAAAATAATAAAAAAATAAAATAAAATAAAGTTAGACATGCGGTTTTCGGCGAAAAAATGCGAAGGAGTTCAGCTACGAGGTCGGTGATGGCAAAAATTGGAAAAAAATACTTTATGAAAAAATAAACAAAAATTTAAAAAAAATGGGATATAATTGAAAAAAGTGTAAAAAATGTTCGGAAAGTTAATAAAAGTATTATAAGACTAAATAAGAAAAAAACATTAATAAAAACAAAACTGGATAGTGAATAAAAGAAGGAAGGAAATAAAAAGTAAAGAAAAAAAGAACGAAATGTTCGGAAAGTTAATCAGAGTATTATAAAACCAAATAACTTAAAAAAAAAGTTAGAGAAACGCGGCTTTAGGCGAAAAAAAAGTTGAAAAAAGAAGAAAAAATATTTTAAAAAAAATTGTCGAAACCAGGGCAAAAGTTGAGAAAAAAAGCTAAAAAAAATAAAAACTCAATTCCTTATATCTCTTTCAGAAGTTTCACTGCAGTTGTGTACTTATAAAGGTGAGGCACTAATTTTTTTTCTACGATAATCGTAATTCCTAAGGCAAAGATACATTTTTACATGTCAACAAATATAGTTCAAGATATTACGTATGACGCTTCATAAATGTGAAGCATATTAATATGAAAAATACTGTTTTTTTCTACCATAGTCCTAATACTTAAAACAAAGATACAATTCTATATGCAAACAAGTGGAGCTCAAAATATTAACGCTAATCCTATAAAAATGACACATACGACACTTTATAAATGTGAGGCATATTAATATGAAACAAACACTGTTTTTCTGCCATAGTCATAATATTTAAAACAAAGATTCATTTTTATAAGCCAACAAGTAGATCTCAAAATATCAACGCTAGTTCTATTAAAAAGATGCGTACGACACTTTATGAATGTGAAGCATATTAATATGATACGCATATTGTTTTTTCTATGATAGTCATAATACTTGAAACAAAAATACATTTTTACATGTCAATAAGCAGAATTTAAGATAAACGCCAACCGTGTAACTATCACCTGTACGACACTTTGCAAATGTGAAACATATTACACTGTTTTTTGGACGATAGTCGTAATACTTAAGACAAAAATACTTCTTATATGTCAACATAGAGCTCAAAATATTAAGGGCAATCGTATAAAAACGATACTTTCGACACTATAAATGTGAAGCATGTTTATATAAAACAAACACTGTTTCTTCTACGATACTTCTTATACTTACAACAAAGATGCATTTTTACAAGTAAACAAGTATTGTTCAAGATATTAACGCCAATCGTATAAAAATAATACGTACGACACTATAAATGTGATACATATAAATATGAAGCAAACGCTGTATTTTCTACCATAGTCGTAATACTTAAAACATAGATACATTCCTATATGCCAACAAGTAGAGCCCAAAATATCAATGGTAATCGTATAAAAACGATACACACGACACTTTATAAATGTGAAGCATATTAATATGAAGCAAACACTGTTTTTTCTATGATAGTCGTAATACCTAAAACAAAGATAAATTTTATATGTCAACAATAGAGCTCAAAATATTAAAGGCAATCGTATAAAAACGATATGGACGACACTTTATAAATGAGAGGCATATTAATATGAAACAAATATTATTTTTTCTACGATAGTCGTAATACTTAATAAATGATACATTTTTACATGTCAATAAGCATAGTTCAAGATATTAACACCAATCGAATAACGCAAATGCGTACGAGACTATAAATGTGAAGCATATAAATATGAAACAAACGCTGTATTTTCTACCATAGTCGTAATACTTGAAACATAGATACATTTCTATAGGCCAACAAGTAGAGCCCAAAATATCAATGGTAGTCGTATAAAAAGGATACGTACGACACTTTATAAATGAGAAGCCTATTAATATGAAGCAAACACTATTTTTTTTACGATAGTCGTAATACTTAATAAAAGATACATTTTTAAATGTCAACAAGTATAGTTCAAAATATTAACGCCAAACGTATATATGTAAAAATGATTAATCTTCATATGGCCATAATAACAAATATATTAAGCTACACTCAACCATCCCCCAATTATACTCACTTTGCCACAAAGCACGCTGATTTGTGTTATACAAACTGCGTATTTGCTCACTGCATTCCGTTGAAATATTCATATTTGCAGCCAATCTTATAACATCGACAACGTCCTTAAAGTTCAGCCCTTCCCTGGCAATCTTCTCCATAGTAAACACATCGTCACCACTCACTAAGATCGGGATCCAAGACACAAACCAAAGGCACAAAACGGTTTGCGGCCTCATGGTCATACCTTTGTTGACTGATCGAAAAAGTACTTGAAATTAACATTATACTTATGTATCCGCGTTTTTATCTTCGAAACAATAATCATCCACTTGAGGAAATATATCTGGATTTCACAATCGATATGAATAATTTCGTTACTCGTTGTTCCCAGTGACGATCTGTTTTATACACACACACAATACCAAAAAATTATATTTAGAAAGGTTCTCTTCAGGCACTCAAGGAATTTCGAAAAAAATGTTTTTGACCTGGGGAATGTATTAAAATCTGACAAGAACGCAGAGACTAAATATCTATCGCTTTCGTACCTAAAGACGTTAGGGTATTTTCTTAATTAACATTTTATGAAATTCAACCTGAACTGGCAACGTTACGTCGACTTGTACGAAGAAATTAAATTCATGTTCCAGGTATGGCTTTCCTGATCTCTATTTTTATTAAGAGGCACCTCTACTAGCCATTTTGGACCTCAGTTTTGTTCTTCTTCTCTTTCTTCGTTTCTTATTATTTTTTTCTCTTCTTTTTGTTTTTTCTAACCGTTTTTACCGATTTATTAAAAGAAGCGGCTTTGTAATTTAACATGAACTAGCAACATTACTTTGACTCATTTAGGACAAATGAAATTTAATTTCAAGATACTCTATTTTCGTTCTTTCTTCCTTCTTATTTTTTTCCTTGTTTTTCTTTTTTGTTTCAATTTAAATTTTGCCAGCTGACTAAATGAAATTTTTTTTAATATTTGTGTAATAAAGGAGCCGACGTCATTCATATATTTTTTTAAACAATTATAGATTATTTGTGATAAACATAATGTTTAAACACCTGTCGTTGCACCTGGAGTATTATTATTATTGAGACTATTCCGATAACGGTCGAGCAGTATTTATACTTAACCATTTTCACTGACTTATTAAAAGAACTGGCCGTCTTATATATCTTATATATAGTCAGTTACAAACATTAATAAAACAATTTAAAAAATAGTATTATAGGGACATTACCATATTTTATGAATGAATTCATTCAAAAAATGCAGTCGAATTTTAATGATCTTGGAATTTGTCAAGCAGATTTAGAGGCACCGTCTACACCGAGAGAAATGTTGGTAAATTTAGAAGAAATAATTATGCATTTATTTTATATACATATTATAATGGATTTTTAAATGATATGGAATAGTAATTGAAAATAAAAATGCATAATTTTTCTTAACATATTGTTTTCTCAGAGTAGCTGCTCCCTTCTCAGTTTACACGGTTTCTTTCAGTGTATGAAAGATAACCAAAAAGTTGACAAAAGCATAAAATTACAAAATAAATAAATTGCAATAATTTAGGAACAAAATAGGAAATATTTAGAATGTGTTTAAATAAAAATTCAAAAAATTGAAGCTGAGATAGTAAATCGAGGAGGTAAGGCAAAAAATAAAAAATATATATAGTAAGTAATTTAGAAATAAAATAGGAGGTGTTTACAAATATGTTTAAATATAAATTTCAAGCTAAAATAATAAATCAAGGAAGTGAAACAAAAAATAACAAAAAGCATACAATTCAAAACAGAAAGAAAGGCATTAAATTAAAAATTCACAAAATTGAAGCTAAAATAGGAAATCGAAAAAATTAAAACATAAATAAGCTACAATAATTTAAAATAGAAAGTATTTAGAATTTAAAAACTGAAAGCTAAAATAGTAAATTAAAGATGAAGCAAAAAATAATAAGAAGCATAAAGGTAATTCAAAACCTAAGTTGCAGCAATTTAGGAGTAAAATGGGAGGTTTTTAAAAATGTGTTAAAATTAAAATTCAAAAAATTGAAGTTTAAATAACAAATTTAAAAGATAAAGCAAAAAAAATAAAAATAAATAAGCTACAGTAAATGTTTAGCAGTGTTTTAATACAAATTTAATAATTTTGATTTAAAATGGTGAATCATCGTAACACGAAAAAATTGAAAAAGCAAAAATGTATAAATAGATATCTTTCAGTAATTTGGAATTCAAACAGCAAGTGTCTAACATTATGTTTAAATAAAAAAAAATTATGTGACACCTTTATAAGCACACAATTGAAGTGAAACTTCTGAAAGAGATATAAGGAATTGAGTTGTTGTTTTTTAAGCTTTTTTCTCAAGGTTTGCCCCCGATTTAGACACTTTTTTTATTTATTTTTTCCTTTTTTTGTCAACTTTTTTTTCGCCGAAAACCGCGTTTCTCCAAATTTTTTTTTATTAACTTCTTGCCTTTATTCCATTTAATAATACTCCTATTAACTTTCCGAACACTTTTTTTTTATTTGGTTTTATAATACTTTTATTAACTTTCCGAACAATCTTTTGGTTTTGTTTTTTTATTTATATTTATTTTCTTACTTCGTTTTGCAATATTTTTATCAACTTTTCAAACATATTTTTATGTATTTTCCATTTTTACAAAAAAAATTGTTTTTTTTTCATAAAGCATTTTTTCTTTGCATTTTTGCCATCCCCGACCTCGTAGCTAAATTCCATCGCCTTTTTTCGCCGAAAACCGCGTTTCTCTAACTTTCTTTTTTATTTTTTTTTTCTTATTTCGCTTTATAATATTTTATTAACCTTCCAAACAGTTTTTTACGTTTTTTTTTAAATTTTTCCCATTTTTTTCGAAAATTTTTGGACGTCCGAGGATGTCAGATTTTCGATCCGAGGCTCCGTTGCAGAGATATCGGCAAAAAGTTTTTTTTCCTCAAAATCCCCCTTTAATTTAAAGCCCGATGCCCCATATGGTCAAAGGTAGGCCCCCATGAGGCGGACCTATCATAAAAATTTCGACCTCGTAGCTCTTCCCATTCTCCCGAAACTAATTATTTTAGTTTTTTCTTCTTCCACTCAAAAATAAATAAATTGCAGTTTTAGAAATAAAATAGAAGATGCTTAGAAGTGTAAAGTGTGGAAATAAAATGGTAAATCCGGAAGATAAAACAAATAAATTGAAAAAATCAAAACAGTTAAAAATAAGAAAGCTAAAATAGGAAGTAATTAAAAAAGTGTTTAAATAAAAGTTGACAAATTTGAAGCTACAACAATGGATCGAGAAAGAAAAGCAAGAAATTAAAAAAGCAAAAAATATAAAAAAGAAATAAGCTACAGTAAATTTAGGACTCTGGGTAGAAGTATGTTTAAATAAAGCTTCAATAACTTTGAAGTATAATACATCGAGAATGTGAAGCGAAAAAATAAAAAAGAATAAACAAACTAATAATGATCTAGTAGCAAAATAAGAAGTGTTTAAAAATGTGCTTAAATAAAAAATAAAAAAATGGTTTTAAAATAGAAAATCGAAAAGTTGAAGCAAAAAGTTAAAAAGTTACAGTAATTTAGGCATAAAGTGGGAAGCGTTTAGTAATGGGTTTCAAATGAATTTAAACATTTTAGCTAAAACAGAAGATGAAACAAAAAATAAAAAAGCGAAAAATAATAAATAAATAAATTACCGTAATTTTTTAGGAAGTAAAATAGGAAGTGTATTTAAATAAGCATTCAAAAATTTTCAAATAAGATGGTAAATCTATAAACGATAAAAATAAATAAGCTATAGTAATTTAAGAGTAAAATAGGAAGCATTTAATAAATGTGTTTAAGTAAATAATAAAAAATTTGAACCTAAAAAAATACATTGAGAACGCAAAAGCAAAAAGTTGGAAAAAATTAAAAATAAATAAGCTACAGTAATTTCCGAAGTAAAATAGAAAGTGTTTAGAAGCGTATTTAAATAAAAATTCAAAATTTTGGAAATGAAGAAGTAAATTAAGGTGAAACAAAAAGTAAAACATTAAAAGTAAACAAGCTACATTCATTTAGGACTAATAAAGAGGTGCGTTTAAAAAGAACTTCAAAAACTTTAAGCTAAAATGATACATGGAGGACGTGAAGCAAAAAATTGTATAATTTGAAAATAAATAAACACATAATGATTTAGGAATAGAATAGAAAGTGTTTTTAAAAACTGAAATAAATCGATATAAATCAATTTTTTTTTAAAATGTAAAAAGTTGAAAAGCAATTGCCTAAATCTAATTTATTTTCTGGTAGCAAGCATACGTACTGCAAAGCAAAGAAAGGGCAAAAATCATCCAAAAACCCTTGTCAAAGTTCTACTTTAAACCTATTTCAGGAATATTCCTTAAAAAGTGTCAAAATCATGTTGCATTATGATTGAATCTCATTTTTTTAATGGAGATTATCATAATTTATGATATCGATATCGTAAAGTTTAAGGCTTTGCTAATCGCGGGCTTTTCGGATAAGCTATAGATAAAAACCCATTTGGATTGATGATGATAATGTGTATATTTCTATGCAAAGTACCAGACAGCTTAGGATATGAATCAGTATTTTTTGCCATTTTTGTTAATAATAAAGATAATTTCAGGTTTCATCACATTTTGGTATCATGGTAGAAGAATACTTTGATAACCTCTAGTCAATGCAATGCGCGCATCGAGAAGAAATCGTTTCATGGCCGTCCCGCATATACGATCTAAAGCCGTCAGATTTCTAGTTTTATATATTTGCATACACTCTATATAAATTTAGCGACGATATCTCGTCGAGTATCCGAAGTAGCAGCACTGCAATTTTTATTGCCAAACAAAAAACATCATAAATAACGTTCTAATACTTTTAATCATTGAAGCAAACAGGGATTCTTTCTCATAATCGGATATAAAACCAATTAGTTAGCAATCTACGTATTAGCGTTTAAGTTATCTGAGTAAATCCTTGGCAAACAAACATTCAAATTATTCGGTAATCTGAACTTTGATCAAGCCAAATCTTATCTGAATTTATTTAAATAAAATCGTCGAAACAATAGTCAGAATTCTGACTTCTGGTGAAATAATACTTACGTGAATATCAGTAGCAGGAAGTTTATTTGTTTCGTTCCCATCGCTTTGCACTATCAATTTATGTCCAATCATTATAATTTTATCAGTTTTGATAATAGGGTTAGTTTGGGTTAGTTTACCTCTTACGAAAAAGGTATTTATCTGCATAGGTTTCAACATACATAATGATATGTTATATCTGAGGTAAACCAGGTAATATCATCAACAATAGATTTTTCACGTGGCCTTGTGTTTCAAATTCTGGATGAAATATGTCAAGTAAAGGGAAGATTCTTGATAGAATATATTTGCCCTAATCTTCTCCGAACAACGAAAAAATAAACAAATAAAAAGGCATGATATAGAGAGATAGAGAAAAATAATTAGACGACAGAAAGGCCAAAGAAATTTGGAGGAAAGAAAGCTAAGCATTAATCGATAGAGAGAAAGTATATCTAAAAATGCTGAGGATTTCAAATCGATATAATAAGTTTCCAATTTTTTATGTCCTTTCAAAATTCCGACAGAAAAAATTACGATAAATTTAAAACATTTCTGGAGTGTGTCCTCGAAAAGTAATGAATTGAATTAAAATTCAACCAAGAAACTTAGTAAAGATAAAGAAAGAACTTACCTCAATATGAAATTACCACAACATAAAAAAAAACAATTAGATAAATCAGGTTGAAACAACAGTGGATTAAACAGAAAAATTGTATAGAAGACACACATTGTTTAACATAAAAGCCAAAGAAGAAAGAAAGCAAGTAGATGATAGTTAAGATTCTAGATCTTATGGCTCAGTACAGGAAAATTAAGAATAAAAAGTAACCCCAATTTCAAGTCACCACATCTTCAAAGACAATTAAATAAATCCAGAAGCAACCAACAGTGGAATGAAATAGGAGAACTGGATAAAAGACACAAAGTGATTAACATGCACAAAAGCCGAAAAAGCCTGAAAGAAAGAAAGCAGGTGGATGACAGTTGAGATTCTGTGTCTTATAAATCAATTTACAGAGATGAAAAATGAGAACTAATCTCTCTAATTTCAAATCACCATAATATCAAGCAAACAATTAAATAAATCATGGAAGCCAGGTTGAAGCAACAATGGAATAAATCAGTAACAGTATCTAACATGCATAAAAGGTAAAGGAAACTTGAAGAAAGAAAGCAAGCACCCAATATCAAAGTGTCACCACATGAATAAAAAAATTGATGAAGCTAAAGACGCCTAGTTGAAGCAATGAAATAGAAAAACTGGACAGATGATAAAATGATATCGTTACACATGTAAAAGAATAATCACTATTGGACATAAATGATAATTCAGATGATTTCTATCAATATCTACATAGTCTTCACAACGATAAAATTGATCAACGACAGCAGCTCCGCCAGAAGATACTCAAGGAAAAGAAGATTGAAAGACTGGAAGAAGAGCACTTGAATACTATCGAGGATACATTATCTAAAAATTGCAAAACAAGAGTTATTCCAGAAGATTGACCACTGTCGACGTTGGCGCTCATTCATCAACAGCCTACAGCCAAAAAAATTGGAATACTATACAGAACCCAGTGTTTAATGAGTCTTGTATGCAGTTTTTCTTGAGAAGATTCATGATCAAGTATTTCCAGTAAAGGATTGTTTCATTCCATTCTAATGCTACTCTTGATTTTGATGTGTTTTTTCCCTACAAGCGGCCTCTCCATTTTTCCAACGACAAAGTTTCTTGGCCTATTAATGAAAAAGCCTAATTCATCATTTCATCGCAGCTTGCAACCCAATTCTTCCTAATCTACTGAAATTTAGGCTTAATTAAAGTGAGGTTGCTAGCCTCTTTTTATATAATATGCTTTTTGGAACTTACTCATCGAGAGTTTATCTGACGCGTCTTTCGAATGGCCCTGATGGCCCAATAATTCCTATCTTTATGCGAAGAAATGCAAATTAAGAGGAATATAAAATTGAACTGCATGTTCCGTTGGTTTTCAATCTGGAAATCTTCCCAATGCATTTATTCAGATTTCCGTTGTATTTTTTATAGTAGTCTTCAAGTTTACTAAATTTGAGGGTTTTTCCTTTTAATTATTCATTCTAATTATGATTTTCTCAAATTTGGCCCTCAGGAACACAGAAGCTCATTTATAACCTATAGGTAGAAAGACCAAGCAAAGAATGAATCCGCCATAGCAGAACAGTCAGTTCAATCATAATATTGTACCATCATCATTAATTACTTAATAGTTTTTGTTTTTAAATTTCAAATAAGATTGTTCTTTAAAATTAAAAAAAAAAGCTAGAAGCCAATAGATCGAACCGTAAATTAATATTGTGTTTTCTTGTTTAATAAATCATGCCTAACAACCCCGCATAACACCAGTGGAACTTTTCCAGTTTAGCTGGCAGAACTGGTGGCGCTCACGAACTCCACACCTGGATCCGGGTCTTGCACACATTACTCTCCTGTGTTAGGCTTGTTTTACTTAAAATCCCTTAATTTTTAACATTCATAAGAAAATCATGTTGCAAATTTGGCGCCCAACGTGGGGCCATTTTTT
>MU185126.1:0-19054 GCA_016904865.1 Pissodes strobi
AAAAGGGGCGGTCAACACGTTTTTATTAAAATGTGCAAGAGGGAAGTGGAATTCTGGAGCGGGTTGGGGGGTAGTTAGGGGTGGTAGCAGCAGGTAGCGTCTTATCGAGTAGCATCATCGTGTGCAATTTGGTGACTCTAGGCTCTTGGAATTGGGGCGGTCAGCAGCTTTTATCGATACTCAACAAATTAGGTAGACCCAATAATAAGATTCAGCAATTTATTTATTGTATTAATGCAGAAAATAAATCTAGGTGGAGGTACTGCTTAACACTAATCTAAATAAATCATATACTTATTTTTCCAATTTAAATTAAATAATTGAATAATTTTGGGTATATAGGATATCTTGTAAACAGAAAAGAATATTGTAGGAGCAAGTAAGATTACGGTTAATTGCTGACGAATACTACAAGCTGTATTGTAAATTGTAGTTGAATAATGTAGTCTTGGATGCAAAACAAAATGGAGAACTATGTACTATACAGGGTGCTACAAATTCGAGTGCATGCATGGGGATCTCGGGAACCGTAAGATATACGAAGTCAGTTAAATTAAGGCAAAGTTGTGCAATTTGATGCTGAACAAGATGCAGTTTTGAAATTTGAAAAATTCCGAATAGTTCCGGATATATTCGTAAAAACCCGAAAAGCAGCTATTTTATTTTTATTTTTTCCTGACTTTTAAATCTGGCGTTTCGTGTCCAGGCCCCCATCATCAACTTAATTTTTTTAAATACGCACCTGGATTTTTTATTTCATTTTTTAGAAGCCTTTGGTCTCCCAACACCAACGATGTATCACACTTGTCCAATAGCGGTAACAAATATTCTCATAAGTGAAATCGGGTCAGAAAAGATCGCCCTATCTCTGTCTAACACATTATCTCTTATGGAAAAATCTAGATTTGTTGATATATTGATAAGTGTGATACATCGTTGGTTTTGGGAGACCAAAGGCTTCTAAAAAATGAAATAAAAAATCCAGGTCCGTATTTAGAAAAATTAAGTTGATGTTGGGGGCCCGGAAACAAAATGTCAGATTAAAAATTTGATACGGCCATTTTGTAAAGGGGAAAAAGTGGCAATAATAATGTTAAGTTTATGTTATATTATCTCTTCAAATAAAGTCAGGAAAAAATAAAAATAAAATAGCTGCTTTTCGGTTTTTTACGAATATCGCCGGAACTATTCGGAATTTTTCAAATTTCAAATCTGCACCTTGTTGGGCATCAAATTGCACAACTTTGCCTCAATTTAACCGACTTCGTATCTCTTACGGTTCCCGAGATCCCCATGCATGCACTGGAATTTGTAGCACCCTGTATGCATACATAAATCTGAAAATAAAATTGAAAAAAAACCAGAAGCCTTTTTTAGGCAGTGTTAGCACTTGGTTAGTTCTTGTTGATTGAGCTCCCTTAGCGAGCGAAGTGAGCGGAGGGCTATGCAAAATCATAATAATACCCGGATCGCAACTGAACAAGTTGCGATCCGTCAGCGGGGGTATTATTATGGCATTGCATGTGGGCTCAATCAACAAGAACTAACCAAGTGCTAACCAAAACTAACCCAAAATTAAGAAAAAAGGTAAATAAAATATGGAACGTAACTTGTGTTTTAGCCGCTCGTATAATCTTAAAAATTTGACAATCTGGCCTCGTCTTGAACGTCATTTTATAAAACGCATAGACATTTGATAATCCGGCTAGCCAGACAGCAAAATAATGAAAGATAAATGAAAATTTGACAATTTGGCCGCTATTTATAAACCGCCAAGGCAATTTATAAAACGACGGATTTTGTAATCTGGCTACGACATATATAAAACTTTAATTAGTTCAAAATTCAAATCCTTTATTAACGGACTAGCCAACTTATTACAATTAACAGCAATTACAAAATCATAAATAGGGTAGATGCGCTAGTATTCAGCCACTTAACGACAGTTTGAACTTTGGAAAAATGTAAAAAATACTGATTAATTATTATTAAAAATGTGTTTATGTATGGCTAATCAATATATCATTTTCTCAGAATTTAAAGTATATGGTAATAAAGAATTATTTGAAATAATTAAAATTTATTTTTTTATGAAGAAAGTCAAAATTTCCAGTATTCAGCCATTCTGCATATAATTTCAGCCAGCATTGCACCAGTTTTCAGCCAGACGATGAAGCAATTGCACATTAGGCACTAAGAAATTTAATATTTTATTTATTAAAAAAACATGAAATTTCCAGCAGTTATAGATATTAACAAAATAAATAGTGCCAAAATTTCAAATAAAATATTTTTTAATCTGTAAGTTGATTTACAAAAAAGGCACCTCAAACTTCAAACTCCTCGATTGAAAAAAATAATAGTAATTGAAAAACAATTTTTCTAAACTAGAGTAAACACCTTACAGAGAAATGAAACAAAAATATTTTTATAAAAACTTTATAAAAAACTGTAAAAATTAAAATTTTATAATTTACTGACAAACAAAATTTGCCAAACCATTAAAAATAATTCCCTAAATATACTAATCTTTTGTATTTCGCATGAATACATCCGGCAAACATTGTGTCAGGTTCGATTGGAATCGGGCACACAAGCTTACTAGGATATCGTTTATTTCTCGTTACTCTCGGCTTCGGCTGTACTCGACGATTTCCGGAGCTTAAGCGTTTGTTTACTATTTTAGAATGTCTAATATTTCACTTTACGCATGTGCCTCCGCTTGCTTCGCTCGCTACGGGGGCGAAGCAAAAATAATCCAAGGCATGTTCAAAATGAAGAAAGAAAACTTTTTACAAACATAACGTCAAAGAAATAAAAGAAAACACCGACGGGAATCGAACCCGCGCCGCCGCTTCACAAGCAAAGCATTTAACCACTGCACCACCAGAGCACTACAAAGCAATTCATTGCACCGTGTACCGTAAAGACATGGGTAAATTCCATGCTTTCCAGAGATTGTCGAGTACAGCCGAGAGTAACGAGAAATAAATGGTATTCTAAGCTTACTTACTTACATCATTATTTTCATAATTTTTGTTTACATTTTTATCTAATCTAGCTTTGTGACCTAATGATAGCTACATGTTTTGATATCCCCCGTTTCTGCCACACGCTGAGTCAGCGTGTTTTTGGCCCGCGGTTTACAAACACTTAAAATGGGGTAAAATTTGTGCCCTGCTCGCCATTATTAGGTTAGTGATGCTGCTGTTATTGTTTGTCCCTGAATCGATCCCCTTCAAAGCAGCTACCAGTTTATCCCAACTCTATTTATACACGAAATATCTTCGCTCCCGTAGGATACAAAAAAAAAAACATTAAGATAACAAATATTTGCTAGGAAACACTAATTTTATTAGCAGTATTGGTAAATATACAAGGTGTCCCAACAACAAGGTTTTCATTGTCAAATAAGTTGTTTTTAAATGGAACATATTTTGTCAAATTTTGACTCTATTTAATTCTACATCAAAAATATATAATTCACTATACATCAGTTATTGCTAGTTCTTGAGATAAGTAAAATAAAACAACTAAAATAGCTTACCTTACCTTACCTACCTATTTTAGTAGTTATTACCACGGAAGGTACTTAATTAAATATATTATATTATTTGTCATTCTGACAGTGACATAATTATTTTAAAGTAATTAGAACGAAAATTTTTACTAAAATGCCTTCAATTTTTACCCCTAATGATTATATAGACATGCTATTGATATACGGTGAATGTCAGAAAAATTTTCGAGGTGCAAAACGGCTGTATCGGGAAGGTTTTCCACAACGTCCCACTCTGTCGCGTCCTAGTAAGCTACCCGCTTAAAAGTTCACGTCGGGTCGCAAATCTTTATAACAGTATTATAGTCAATTCCCAACATTCTCCCACCTGAGACACGAAATTATCTATACATGAGTGTCTCACAAAAATAGACCTATAGTTTACAACTTTAACAAAATTGAAATCTAGCAACTACCGTTTACAAAAATTATAAAAATCTGCTCGGCACTCTAATATTTCGACCACTGCGAGTAACCACTTGCTTTAACGGTTCGGGTGCTCTGCTATTGATAACTCCCGTATTTCCCGCACAAACATTGTCTATATCTTGTGGATAGTTGAGAGACCAGCTCGCTGGTCTCTCAGCTAAGTCTACAGGCCTCAAATGCAGGCCATCAGTCGTCACGCATTCTAACGGGAAAAGCACCTGACCTCGTTCAGTCCTTAGCCTCACCAAACGGACCTCACCATCCTTGGCAGTCAACAGCGCAATCACCACTCCCAAAGGCCAATCCATCCTCTTATTACGGTCACTCCCTATCAGGACGACATCACCCAGCATAACCTTTTGACCAGCAGAACCTCTGCTGGACAGAATCATTTGGCCAAGGTACTCTGGCCGAAAACGTTGTCGCAGGTCCCTTCGAACATTTTGTAGATAGAGAACCCTTTTGCAAAGTGATTGGCTCTCTACAGCTTCGCAGTCGGGTACCCTACTCTGCTCTATCTCTCGTAGAGACGTCATGGGAGCAATGGAATTAACTCCCCAGGATCGCTATACAAGTAAGTAAGTGGGCGCGAATTTATTACCGCCTCGCAGTCGCATAACACGGTGACTAACTGTTCATACGTAAGGGCTGCACGCCCCAGAGTTTTCCTAAGAAGCTGTCTTAGAGTTCCGATTAACCGCTCCCAAAAACCGCCCCACCAACTTACCGTAGGAGGGTTAAAGCGCCATCAAATCTTTTCCGCACTACTATACGTCGCGATCGCGTCCCAGTCCAACAATTTAAAGGCATTGCTGTCCCGACAAAGTTCGTTCCAATGTCACTAAAAATTATCTTAGGCCTTCCGCGCCTCGCGATAAAACGTCGCAACGATTGTAAAAAGTTCGTGACAGATAATGACGTACAAAGTTCCAAATGTACCGCACGATACACCGCGCATGTGAATAGGCAAATCCATGCTTTACTTCAATATTTAAGGAACACTGGAGCGTCTCTAACTCTATCTAAAGGACTGCTGGTCAAAAGGTGCACTAACGCCAAACGATTTGCTATTATATCGTTTGCAAATCGCGCATCTTGAAATGACAGTCCTAATGCTTCGACGTCCACCCAATATCCAAAACTTTTCCCTCAACTTTTCCCTCAACAAGCTTAAAAGAGCCTGCGTTCTAACATGTTACGATTTAATGTGGGCACAAAAAATAATCTTGGTCACGATGGGGAGTTTAGAAGGCAACACTAAAGGGTAGCGCAAAAGCTCACTATCTTGCCAAGCACTCATTCGCGATTTTAGTCTAATTAGGCCTCATTCATCAGTAAATGGATCTAATGACTTCAATATCGGACCCACCAAAGGACTCTTAACTAGACCATTGTGAAAACAAAGACTTCAGCATAGTTGGCCCAGAATTCACCAATGAAGTCACTATCCTATTATTTTTCTCCAAAAGAAATTCCTTTTCATTGTACTCGATTTTTTCTCTAGGCCACAAAGAATCCTCTTGACGGACCCAGTCTGGACCCTCCCACCATTTTGACTCGACTAGGTGTTTGGGTCAACACGCACAAGTAGCGAGGTCAACGGGGCTTAAAACACCCGGCCCATGCCGCCAATCGTCAGTTGATGTTGCTTCTCTAATTTCGTTGAACCTGTTATACACAAATGTGCCCCAACTTTCATTTTTGTAAATCCATGCCAACACAGTGGAAAAATCAGTCCAATAATTACATTAAAAGTCAACACCTAAACGTTTTTGGACAGTTTTTGATAATCTGGTTTCTATCACCGAAGCTAACAATTGTGATCATTTTACTTGGTGCCACCCTGCTCTTTGCTGCAACTAGATGGATCTGGACTTCACCAAAACGTACATACTTCAGATACATATCAGTTGCATAAGGATTCTTGCTTGCATCACAGAGAATGTGCATTTGTGTATCCTCCGCTTCTCCAGAACCACCAAAAAACCACCTAGGTATTTGTATATCAAGCAAGCACCTCAAATCTTTTAACCAAGCCTTGAACAAATTGTCTGTTTCTTCATCTGCCTCCGCATCCCATGTATGCTTTTTCTCCCAGATCTTTTGCAATAATAACTTACGCACGAGGGTAGCTGGACAAGTAAAACCTACAGGATTCAAAATCCGCTGAGCCAAAGAAAGCATTACACGCATAGTAACAGGCTGTTCAAGATGTTGATGTATGTTCCGTAAACATGCCTCATTAATACCCTTCAGGCGAAACCAAGAAGTGATATAGCTTTAGAATCATTAATTGAACCAGAGTGCTCCCACCCTCGGAGATCAAACTGACCTCCTGCCATAATCATGCTCGGTTCCCTGATAAAGGCATCCAAGATTTTCTCATTAGGCACACTCGCTACGCAGTTGTTGACATAGAAAGTTCTGAAAAGAGTAGCAAGACTATTTTTATCATACAGTGACTCCACTCGTTCACATTTTTCCAAAACCTTCTACAGGTGGTAGTCCAAAGTGACTGCCAATAAGAATGGGCTGCAGTTCACCCCAAAGACCACTCGCCTATGCCTATAGACAACCTCTTGCCCATCAGAATCTGTCCAAAGAAATCTAAGAAAACCCCTATCAGTTGGATTGACGCTAATCTGGAGAAATGCCTTGCGGATGTCTGCACTAATCCCAAACCTATTATGTCGAAATCTTACAAGAATGTCCGTAATCAGCTCGATCAAGTTTGGCCCCCTTTCTAGACAACAATTCAATGAAGGACAATCCTTCTCCCTCGCCGAAGCGTCAAAAACAGGTCTTATCCGTGTTATGCTACCGTCCTTGATTACAGAGATGTGTGGTAAATAATTCACATTACTATTATACCTCTCCGGAGCCGGAACCCTTTCAAGAATACACTCTTGTTCCCACTCCTGGAAAATAACATCATATGACTTGTAGAACTTTAAATTTTCCAACTTCTTCAGTGAACTCTGCAATCTCTTAACAGCAATATTGTAATTGGAGGGAATTGGTAGGTGACCTTCGACCCAAGGCAGTCTTACTTCATACCTGTCTTCAGAATCTAAAGTCGCAGTCTCAATAAAAAAAACTCTTTGCAGCCTCAGACAGCCATCAGAGTCCAACTCAAGAAAGCTTCGATGGCTACCAAACCATTAGAAAGAAGTCTCCTTTGGCCAGTGTATAGTTTACCAGCCACGTCTGCCTCAATTAAAACCTCAATGGGCTGGGTCTCCCTGATCGCCTAAATTTATGTTAAAACCTTTCAACTCGTCTATCCAGGGTACATGAAATACAAGCGAAATATCCATACATATTGTAGGCTGAGACAACGCCTCGATCGTACAACTATATTTGTCATGAGTGAGTCACACTGACATCGTAACATTCATGCACGACATTGTACCTTCAAACAAGCAATGTTTAATTTTATTTTGACACTTAGACTTATAATTTAACAACCGAGCAGTAGAGCTCAAAATGTAGGTGTTCTGGGAATCGGTAACAATCAATGCACGTACCATTCTTGACTCATTCACACCATTAACCTGCACCCCCATAGTTTGTAACAATACATGACTTGAACTCCCATTGGTACAGGTCAACAACACAGCAGAAGATTCCTTAGTTGGATTTAAGCATCTGTCCTCTTTAAACTGTTTGCTTCCTCCTGTACTCGCTCCTTGTTCTGGACACATCAGAACTATGTAAGAGTTACCACACTTTACGCTTGCGAGCCTGATGCCCTATCTTCAAACATCGGAAGCATTCCCTTTTTGAGGCCAAAATCTATTTTCGTTTTTCTAAGGAGTACCTTTGAGCTTTGAAGCAGCTAGCACATTAATGGGGTTTGTCACAAAATACACATTTTCTACCATGACTCTCGTATCACAATTTATTAAACCTGAGGCAGTAGGAACCATGTGCCCTTGTTCTGTTCGACCTACTTACTGCGTCATAATCACAGGAGCCAATAACATTAAGCTCTAAACCCTCTTGAGCCAATGTTATCCTTTGCTCTCCTTTGACCTCCCCCTTTAAAAACATCAGGGTCTTGAGCCGAATCTCTGAAGTTGAGGTGGCCTCACCTCCATCCTGGTCCAAACCTTGTAAATTATCTCCCACCGAATTTTTTTCTGAACCAATGGAGACCTCTGCCACACTCTAAGCAAATCCTCTGGCAAGCAAGACTCAATCAACGGAAAAAGCATTGATGTACAACCCTATGATGTAACCCCCAATGTCTCTAATGCCCTTAACTGTGTTTAAATACCATCACATAATACAGACAAGTCAGTTTTATCTGTAGAAATAGCATTATGAATTATCATCTTTAAAAGTTTCCTTACATAAATCTCTATTTGTAAGTACTCTCCACCAAAACGTGCTTTTAAGCAATCATTAATGTCAAAATATTTTTCGCAATAGTAGGAAAGCTTTCAACTAACTGTCTGGCTTTACTATTTGGCACAGTAGCCTGCAATAAATATTCAGCCTTGTTACTGGGGTCAATATTAGGATCATCATGAACTTTGCTGAATTGTGCCCAAAGTGGCAACCAATCCTTCACATTGCAGTCAAATGTCTTAAATTGTATAGAAGGTAGTTTAAAATTCCTCTTACCTTGAGCATGGGTGGATCACCGAAGAAAATTGCTCCTCATTCTGCTCAGGACACTTCTTCTTAGCTAGGTATTCATTGTGTTTTATCTGGAGTACGATACACCTTTTTCTGTAGGTCTCACGCTTAACACCTTAAACTGAGCCTTAACTTCTGTGAGATCTTTGTCATCGCTTATAGATTGTTCCAAGTCGTTGCCATTTTTGCTGAACATCGACCGCGAAGCGTTTCTTAGCTCAAAACGCGCGCGAAACAGCGCAAAATTCTCACCGAAAATTCCAGGGAAATTTCAACTAAAAGCATGCGAAACGGGGCAACCGCGTAATGCGTCATACCAAACTGTCCGATAAAACACGTTTTCCGCAAAAAATGATACTCTGGGGCGGCAACAACGGCGGAGTAAGTATTCGATTCTGGAATGACACACACACACACTTTCAACACGTAATTTTAAACGAAATTGACCCAAAAATTGGCTGAATTTACTGTGAAGCCGACTCTAAGCGACGATGCTGTCCTGTCACGGTCGCCACTAATTTATGTCGCGTCCTAGTCAGCTACCCGCTTAAAAGTTGAACAGAACTTCACCTTCCCGACTACAAACATCGTTTTATTGAGCTTGCCGAATTTGCACTCAACCACTAAACTCTTTGACTAAACTACCGTACTAAAATTACGTTATACAAACAAAGAAAGCGATTGTGTGCGAGAATGTCGAGAGCACAATCTTTCTCTGCGGACGTTTTTTAGAAAAAAACTTCTATTTTTTCTATTTCTATCTTTTATCTATCTATTTACTTCATACTTGTGGGTGCAACGGTGCCGCTTCTATAATTGCCACATTTACATTGTTTAACAGTCAATTCCCAACACACTTATTCGCAAATGTGTAGACAGAAAAATGCGAACTGGTTCTTTTTCAAGTCCGAAATAGTATATTGTGTAACCAGTAGGAAGAGCAAAACATTCCTGGGCGACCGTGGTAATTCGGCTGCGCCTCGTCCAGCAACACAGGAGTCCAGGAATGTGCGTTTCCTATGAGTTGCACATACTATTTTTTATCCGATCGGAATTAATTAAAATATAGAGCCAAATATTACCCTAAATAAAAACCGTCTTTAAATTTAAACTCAACATAACATCAGAGACAAGGGAGAGACGCGCAACTCAATGTTAATAAATCATCAGAGAGAGAGAGAAAGCTGCCATGCCTTCTTTGTCTCGCTCCTAGGGAAATGAACGCAGATGGCGCGCGAGACGGGCCCTGTCGTTTGCCCGCCAAATTCAAATTACTCATCTCTTTTTTTTTCTTTATTTCTTCAAAATTTCCAAGTTCAATTAAGTAAATACTCGCTTATAATTGAAAATGCTATTTATTTGGTTTAGATGTATACGAATCAATAGAAGTAACATTGTAAAACTGAATGGCCAAACATACTATGATTCTTCCCATGTATTAAATTTAATATAAACATAATTGCACTAATGCTACTTTCGATTATTATGTTTGAGTAATCTTTCTCAAATGAAAGCAAAGGAATCGAAAGTGACATAAGTTCAACTTCAACTGAATGACCAATCCAAATAATACCTATAAGGACAAATACGTTACCTTCCATCGAGCAACCAGAGAACATGATTGCAACAAATTATCATAATAATAAATAATATACACTCTAATCACTAATAAAAGTCAATAATTCAAGGTTGGAAACTATGATAATCGCACAACGAATCACAAAAACACGTAAACAGCACAATCAAGCAAAGCGGCCATTACAAAAATGTCAAACCGTCATCGTTACCATTCTGGTGCAGCGTTGTCAAATTGATTTTTTTATTCATGGTATATCTTCGTTTCTTAATCAAGCGTGAATAAAAAAGAACATCAAAATTTATGTACAGAAAATGTAGGCGAATTGGCAAACACGGGTAAAGCGAGAAGGCAACGTATTTGTCCTTATAGGGATTATTTGCATTTGTCATTCAGTTGAAGTTGAACTTATGCCACTTTCGATTCATTTGAAAAAGATTACTCAAAAATAATAACCGAAAGTAGCATTAGTGCAATTATGTTTATATTAAATTTAATACATGGGCAGAATCATAGTCTGTTTGGTCATTCAGTTTTATGAGTGACAAGAAAATAAGAATATAGGAAGTTACGTGAAACAAAAAGCGATAAAAGACAAGGACAAATTTACTGGGCCAGCAACCGGTCTCTCCCTTGTCTCTGATAATATCAAGTTTTGAATCGAGCGAGCTTGAAGTTTTTACCTAACTACGGAAACTGCAGCTAAATGTTACTTTTTATAAACGTCAGATCTGACAAACAAGGCGTTTGAATAGAACGGAAATGTTATATTCCCGTACAGTTATTGCATGTTGCCAAGCAACAAATACAATATACTGGAATCATGAGTTTTGCGGTGAGAAAACACATCGGAAAGGTGTAGTTTTTCGTTCGATCCGATAAAAAATTCAATTCATGCTTGACTAGTAAGAAATGAAGCATAATAAATGTCCTTCCTCTCGTGGCAATAAATCCACATCTCAATACGAGGCATCTCAGAAGAGACGGACATCACCAGAAGTTCAGTGCAGCTAATTAGCAACGGATACCACCCTTTCAAAATTTACTTGGTGCAACATTTACAGTCAAGCGACTATGAAAGACCATTAGAATTTGAAGCCTTTTTAACAACTCTGTTATATGATATACATACATAGTTTTTTAGAAAAAAACTATGTGGAGCGAGGAATCAAGATTTCATAATAATGGAATTGTAAATCGTCAGAATATCATTATTGGTCGACCGAAAACCCACATTGGGTCCGAAAAACTCACTTTCAGAATATTCGGGGATTAAATGTGTGGTGTGGACTTTTTAATTGTCGATTTATGAGGGCACCTTGAATGGCGAAAAGTATTTAATGTTTTTAAACGATATCTTACCAGCGCTGTTGGGAGAAGTTCCTATAGAAGAGCGATGTAATATATGGCTTCAACAAGATGGTGCTCTGCCACATAACTCCTAGATTTTATCTAATTAACTCGACAATAGATTTGGGAGGTCTTGGAACGAAAATAGAGGACCTGTCAGGTAGCCAGCCTGGTCGCTTATACGTAAACTGCAGACGCGATAGAATCTCGCCATAAGGCGGCTGCAATATAAATGTAGTTGATTTTAATGCGTTGGGTTAGTTTTTGTTGGTTGCGCCCTCGAAGCGAGCGGAGGGTCCGACGCCTAACGGGGGTATTATATCTAACATTTATATTACAGTCGCCCTAAGGCGAGGTCCTATCGCGTCTGCAGTTTACGTATATGCAGCCCGGTCAGCTGACTTAACACCTAGGGGTGATTTTTTACTTGTGGAGTCATTTTAAGGGAGAAGTTTAATTAGTCGCTAGCCATACCAAGTGAACTTTGACTGCCTGACTTCCGCATGCGCAGATCACCCCGGTGTTGTGCATGCCGTTTGCTCCGGTGTTGTTGAATATCTTACTGCTGCTCCCCTATTGGATTTAAGTACAAACACTACCTGTAAATATTTGTTTGTGTGAATCGTTGTTGGAAAAGATGTAAGATTGGACTGTCGTACTGCATTTTTATTTTTTTTTCCTGATTTTGGGTATGCCTTGGGTTAGTATTGGTTAGTTCTTGTTAGTTGAGCGAGCGAAGGGCCATGCTTGAAGTGAAATATTAGTTTAATGATGAAAAATTTGGTTTAAGAGCCGTATTATAGATCCATTTTTCTTACACAGCTAATGATTTGAAAAATCTCAAAAGAAAACATGAAAACAACGTGAAAATCAACACAGGCCTTTTAGGTTATGTTTTAACTGCCAAACAACAAACAGTTTGAACCTCTAAACGTACAATGCGCATGCGGAAGCCAGGCAGCCAAAGTGCACTTGGGATGGCTAGCTGCTTGTGAAGTTTATGCCGAAAAGCCAAGAAATTTAGACGATTTAAATAGTATATTATGATATAAGTGTATAAGAGGGCCTTTAAAGCACGCGCGACATATTTCAAAACACGACGCGCAGCGGAGTGTTTTGTAAGTCGCAAGGGCTTTAAAGGCCTCTTATAGACGTATATCATACGCTATTTTTTATTACGAATGCATCATAATCTCAAAAATGTTTTAAATATCAAACTTAAGGGATATATTGACGAATATATTAATCTGTCACATTTGGCATGATCAAATGTTTCTATAGCAACCTTTAAAAAAGTAGGTGCATCATAAACATTATTTTAAGCACGCTGCAGCGTGCGATAATCGTTGATTATGATGCATGCGTAATAAAAAATAAATTACACGTGCTTGTAGAGCAATTCCGGAAGTAGTAGTAATAAGTGCCTGTACTCCTGAGCTTCTAAAAAGGTACGAACTTTGTCAAATCGAGAACGGTCAACAGTTTGATTATTTACTATAAGTTTTGTTAATTGTTTTTGTTTATAATCGTTTTTAACTGTTTTAATAGTAGATTAAATAAAAATTAAATAATATCATCGTCATAAGTAATTATCTCAAAAACCTGCAATAATTTATTATACATTTTTGACGTATAAATAAATAAAGAGTCAAAATTTGGCAAAATATATTACAACTTTTACTATTTTAAACTAATACTCTTTTTTTATTCTTTATCACTCTATACAATTAACACACTAAACTACTCTTATAACTTTACAACTAATAGCTCTTTACAATTCAACACTCAATTCACCGCCTATTCCTGACGAGGGCGTCCAGAGAATTCCACAATTCCTGAATCTGCGCGGCCGGCGACGACTCATACGTAGACGCGACAAGACTGGTTCTATAGGGTAGTACAAAACATTCGGATGGTTGCTAGCCGTGACATTGCCTCCTTCTTAAACCTGATCGTCCCGATCAGCTACTTCATGCCCGTGATATGCTTTGAGCCTGTCGAGGTGGACAACTTTCAATTTACTTCTGGGGCTACATTGAATTCTATACACTACGTCATTAATTCTTTTGATGACTGTATAGGGCCCTTCCCATACTGGCGTTAGCTTGGGAGATCTTCCTTTCTTCCTTTACGGATTATATAACCAGACTTTATCGTTCATCTAAAATCCTATAGAATTAGCTTTGAGATCATGTCGTGTCTTCATTCGGTCACTGGCTTTCTCCGTGTTTTCTCTGACTAATTCATACATGTATAGTAACTTTTCCTTAAGAGAGTCTTGAATTTCCATATCCTGGTTGTCTGGCGTTCCGAATAATAGGTACCAGAGTAAACGGAATTCTCTTCCAAATAAAAGCATGGCTGATGTTAGTCCTGTCGTGTCATGGACTGCTTATCAATAGGCCATCAAAAATAGTGGTATGTGTTGGTCCCAATCTTTCTTCAACGGTCTTGTTAAACCTCTCAATCATGCCGTCTGATTGTGGATGTAAGGCTGTAGTCCGTGTTTTATGGATGTTGAATAAATCACAGACTTTCTGGAAAACCTTTGATTCGAAGTTGCGGCCTTGATCTGAGTGCAGCTCTAACGGAACGCCAAATCTGCTGATCAACCTCAAACTTCATTTGCCTAATGGGAGTAATTCCTATCCTTTGGCAATGCTTACAATTATCCTGACATGATCTTCTGGATAAAGCATCTGCATTATTATGCAATCTCCCTGTGCTTAACCTTAAAGTTATATTGTAACTTTTCAATCCATCTGGCTGCCTGTCCTTCAGGCTGTTTCATATCCAAAAGCCATTTAAGTGCTGCATGATCAGTCCTTATTAGGAATTCTTGTCCATACAGATATTGATGGAAATGCTCAACAAACCGTACTATTGCCAAAAGATCTTTTCGGGTTACACAGTAGTTGCGTTCAGGTTTCGAAAGTGTTCCATTGTAGTATTCGATAACTCGTTCCTCTTCTGCTTGTATTTGCGATAAAACCGCTCCGATGCCCGTGCTGCTTGCGTCTGTGTGCAATACAAATTTACCCTTTAGTTCCGGATATCCCAATATTGGACTAGAACATAGAGCCGCTTTAATTTCCTGAACGCAGAATCACGATTATGATCCCAGTTATAATTTGCTCGTTCTTCAGTGAGCTTGTGTAGAGGTGCAGCTATATTTGCAAGTCCTTCGACAAATCTCCTATAATAAGTACATAATCCAAGGAAGCTCCGCAGTTCGTGTTTGTCGCGAGGTCGAGGCCAGTCTTTGATTGCTGTAATCTTTCGTTGGTCGGTTTGGATTCCCTCTGATGACACGTCATGCCCGAGATATTCAACTTCTTGTTGAAAAAGAAAGCATTTCTTTGGATTCAGTAAGAGCTGAGCATTCTTGATTCTAGTAAAAACTTCATGCAGACTTTGTAGGTACTCTTCGAAAGTTTGCCCCATTACCATATCATCAAGATAGACCAGGCATGTCTTCCAAGTCAGGTCTCGTAGAACAACTTCCATAAGACGCTTAAAAGTAGCGGGGGCATTGCGTAGTCCGAATGGCATAACTTTAAACTGATATAAACCACTTCGGGTAGAGAAGGCAGTCTTTTCCTTATCCTGTTCGTCAATGCCTACTGGCCAGTAGCCGCTCTTTAAATCGAGTGTTGAGAACCAATGAGAACCTGCTAGTATCGTCAACGTGTCATTAATTCTGGAAAGTGGATAGCTGTTCTTCTTGATGACGTCATTGAGCCTTCTATAGTCCACGCAGAATCTGGTAGTCCCATCCTTCTTGGTGACTAAGACAACAGGAGACGACCATAGGCTTGATGACTTCATTAATTCTATCGTCAAGCATTTTGTCCACTAATGTGGTAACCTCTTGCTGCTTTGTCACTGGTAACCTTCGAGGATGCTGCCGTATGGGGCGAGCACTTCCAGTGTCGATTTTATGTTTTATAATGTTCGTTCTGCCAGTATTGCTATTTTCCCTTTCAAAGGCTGTGCTCTGCTCTTTGATAAATTTTGTAGCTTTCTTCAGTTCTTCCGAAGACAGATGATGCCACGACTTCTGGAAATGTTCTAGCACTTCCTTAGGTGATGTTGAGGGTGTTTCTGACCGCGTTTCGCAACTGGTTACCCGCTGCAGCGGCTCGCAAGGGGCTATTACATCTCCTTTATTGATTTTGATGGAATTGGATGAAATATTTGCTATCCTTATCGGTATTTCGCCGTCGGTTTTGACTAGTGATTTGCCTACGAGGTGTTTTCAAGGCAAATCGTGATGTTGGATAAGTCCGATGCAGCCTCCAAAATCCTTCTCCAATTTCCCAAAAGTTATCTGCTCGGTATTTACGCTTATTCTGACAGTACACGTCGCCACTACTTTAGTCGGTGTCCCATCGTCTGTTTTGGTAAGGATGAACTCTTCGGTGCCAAACTTCAGAAGGTTAAGTTTGTTGTCAAAAGAGATTCCATGTTGACCGATGAAATCCATCTCCAAAATAAATTCGTCTTCTATGTCGGCACTAACACTGTGTGGTGTAATTTAATTCGTCCCTCCCAGTGGAAGTTCAATATTTCTCCAAGTACTTCATCAGTCTCATCGGTAACCGTACAAACCTACATTCTTCGATATGGGTAACACTTCTACTCTATTTACTCTGTTGGGCCTTACCGAAGATACCGCCGCACCAGTGTCATCAGTAATTGTAATGGCTTTTGCGTTGATCTTTCCTTTAATAGTTAGACTATAGATAGTTTTCCCTGGAATTTTTATGGAGACAATCCTGGAGGCCTTATCTTCTTTAGCCAACACCCGCCCCGCAATGTTGACTAATTGTAGTTTTCCTGTTTTGTCTTTGAGACCCTAGCGTCTCTGGATGGAGATCTATACCGTAGTTGTACTCGGCAGTCTCCTTTGAAATATCCAGTCCTGTCACATCTGTAGCACTGATTCAAAGTATTTCGGTTACGTGGCCTATCTTCTAGTGGCTCCCGGAATATCCCCGTAGCCTGTAGAACTTCTGTTAATTTCTCCATAGCCTGAAGAACTTCTGTTAATTTCTCCAAAATTTCTCACATATCAGTTAATTCACAGCTATTCGCCGGCTTTTCTTCCTGGATGGATACGGCTCTTTGGCTTAGAGATGGTACCGATTTCGCCTCGATTTCTAGGGTTCTACCCAAAGCTTCACTGCTGGTATCAAATTTGGCTAGACGTAGCATTTTCTGAGTTTCTGGATCTCTGATACCATCCACGAAATATTGGGCAGCAAGTTCCTCTTGAAATTCCTCTGTTGCTCCCGGGTACGTCTGCCTCAACTCTTGCAGGTTTTCACCAGGCTTGTGATGTCGGGACTTTACTTGTGCCTGATACAGTTGTCTTCTATGTTGCTCTCTAAATCGTCTCTCCAGGGCAGCTATAAGGATGTCATATTTCCCCTGTTGGCTGATGGGAATAGTCTGTAGCAGTTCCAGGGCAGATCCATGAAGCACTGCCACTAGTGATGTAGCCATTTCCTCGTTATTTCAACCGTTGGCAACAACAGCGGCTTCAAATTGCCTTCTGTATATTGTCCAGGATGTTTGACCGTCATACGTTGGACGTTTGATAATATGTCCTGTGGCGAATACGCTCTCGGTGGATCCTTGATTTTTGTCTGGTAACCTGCTTGTAGATTCTTCATTTCTTTCTGTGCGTCTCCTACTTCTCTCTACATTTCCAACTTCTTTTAGTACATTTCCCACTTTTTTTTGTACATTTCCAACGTCTTTGTGTACATTCCCAACTTCTTTTTGTACAGTCCCAACTTCATTTTGTATATTGTTTACTTCTTTTTCAAATTTCTCATTTTTTCCTTCCAATATTTTCTGCAATTTCCCTTGCTTGCCTACAATTACATCCAGCATCCATTTCTGATGCTGAAGCTGATCCTGTTCTATTTGCCTTTTATCTTCTTGATCTTGTAAAATTTTCTGAAGTCGGTCCTGTTCTGCTTGCCTTCTGCGTTCATCCTCTTCCCGATCCGCTTGCCTACTACGTCCAACCTCTTCTCGATCCGCTTGCCTTCTACGTTCATCCTCTTCCCGATTCGCTTGCTTTTTCTCTTCTTGATATTGTAATATGTTTTGAAGCCTGTCCTGTTCTGCTTGTCTTTTGTCTTTTTGGTCTTGTAAAATTTTCTGAAGTCGTTCCTGTTCTGCTTGCCTTTTACGTTCATCTTCTTCCCAATTGCCTCTCAACATCTAGATTTTCCATGAAATCGGCCAACATTTTATTTATTTGGTCCATTTCTGCCGTTTGTTGCCTTATATTGACCATAAAATGTTCTCAGAATCCACCAATCAAAACTGTCTCGTTGACGTACTTGTACCCTCTTTTCTCTTCGAAGAACACTTCCCAAGTCTCGTCTCTTCACCATCCGACTTCTGACCCCAAATGTTATGTTGTTCCCGTTGGTTCTTAACGAAATTATAACTTTTACTCTTTTAAACTAATACTCTCTTTATTCTGTATGACTCTATTCAAGATACCGAAACATAGAACATAGAACTTCTCAATTTCAAAAATCTTTTACATATAATTCTGTCAAAGTATTTAACAGCATTCCAATTGCCACAAAGAGTCTAACAAATACTGCAGCATTCAGAAAGCAAGTCAAACGCCTAATTGTTTCCCGAAGAACATAATGTTTTGTTTCGTGGATACACTTATGTTTATATTATAATAGCTACTTTTTACATTTTGCTTAGTATTTATACGGTTTGCTGCATTGGGATGGTTACGTGGAAGAGCGATAGAATCGAACAGCACCATCCAGTGGTATAAAATTTGTATATTTGTATTTATTTGTATAATGTAATATAAAGGCACTTCGATTTGATTTGATTTGATATTCAATTAACACAGTAAACTACTCTTATAACTTTACAACTAATAGCTCTTTACAATTCAACACTCAATGATTAACTAACTCAGCACGCTTTCTGCCTGCTATTTATATACAATCTAAAATCTATCACGAATACTCCGGAAGAAGCGAGGCCACTCAATATGATTCCCGACCAGGGCATCGAGAGAATTCCACATTTCCTGAATCTTCGCGGCCGGCGATGACTCATACGTAGACGCGACAAGGCTAGTTCTATAGGGTAGCACAAAAACATTCGGATGGTTGCTAGCCGTGACAATATTTTATAAATTGTATGTTACTCAATAATTCTGAAATTTAGCTAAGGCTTCTATGTACATACAAATTTGTGAGCATTGAGCGTATATTAGTTTTCAAAAGTTGCTAACCCATATTTCTTACTAAGGTTCAATTAAATCTTCTTTATTTTTATATAGTTAAATAAAACAATTCCTTGTGATATAATAACAAATAATTGAACTTTTTGTTGTAGAATAATAATTTTGCTTCGGTACCAACCAACAGCATTTATCCACAGCAGACAACGATGAATATACCATCTTCAAACCCCACAGTTATCAATGTGATTTGCAG
>MU185126.1:19454-79617 GCA_016904865.1 Pissodes strobi
ATGAATATACCATCTTCAAACCCCACAGTTATCAATGTGATTTGCAGTAACAATCCGGAGCAAGTCGGATCCGTTTCATCTGTAAATCATAGCCCACCTTCCAGCATCAACATGGACGATCTTCGGTCTTCTCAAAATTACATTCCATCAGCATCCACAACACCAAAAGACATTAAATTAGAAACCCGACAAGCCACGAATTCTCCTAAAACTGAAGATTTGCCAAAAATACATGCCTGCGAAGTTTGTTCCAAAACTTTTAAAAGACGCGAACATTTATATCAACATATAAAACTTCACACTGGCTTTCGTCCATACCAGTGCACGGAATGCAAAAAAACCTTTGTGCGAAAAGAGCATCTTTTAAGACACATGGTGCTACATTCGGGAGAAAGGAACTTTTCTTGCGATATT
Source organism: Pissodes strobi (assembly GCA_016904865.1). Classification (NCBI taxonomy): domain Eukaryota; kingdom Metazoa; phylum Arthropoda; class Insecta; order Coleoptera; family Curculionidae; genus Pissodes; species Pissodes strobi. The sequence continues at coordinate 19,869 of MU185126.1, forward strand.
TGTAGCAAAAGTTTTTCTCGGCACGACAATCTTCTAAAACATATTCGAACACATAATAAAGAACCGACATATACGTGCGAAGTGTGTCAAAAAGTGTTTATAATCAAACACTATTATGATTCACATAGGAGCGAGCATGGTAAGTGTTATTTGCCTCCTCATTTACGAAATTGTTGATCTCATGAAAAACTTGGTCTTACGAAGAAGAGGTACGTAGCATAGCAATTATGTATTTATTTATTTATTTCGAGAGGATGTACCAATTTTAGGTGCGATGTAACAGTAAAACTGTTTTTTAAGTATCACCAAAACATTATTTATTTATTATTTTGTTGCCTATATTTTATTGTTATGTTTCTTATTTTCAGATTAAGGCATATATGTTCAGTTTTATAATAATTCTGTTCTTTAAAATAATTTTTCATAGACATATCAATATTGTATTAAGATTTTTCTTTTTTTTTATCAGCGAATTTGTTTTATTTTCAGTTAAAGGCCTGCTGTCAGTCATTCATTCAAAAATTATAATATCTAGTAATAATAGTTTAGAAATTGAATTCATTCGACTTTAACATTAAAAAAAAAACTTGAAACTACTTAAAATTAAAAATTAACTTAGTAAAATTCAAGTTGTTACCAAACCTTTTGAACAGAATGAGATATCGGTATAGAGTGTTAGAATATTCTACAAAAACTCTTTGGAGACGCAAAGAATATTAAATTCTTACATATGTTTTTGTATTCTCGCTCCTGAAATATTCCAGTTCAGATATAGATTTTTTTATGTTTTAAAAACCGAAGATAGTGTATATTTTCTATAAACCAGACTACAGTTATTGGGCAAGCAGCTGTTTCCTAAATATTTTTGAGGTGTGAGATGACATAGACCTTAATGAAGAGAACAATTATTAGTTTCCTTTTGAAGAATCATTCAACAGTAAGTCTCCTAAACATTCTAAAACAGAATATAAGACATAGCTAATTGGCATGTAGGTAATTAAATGAGAACATTTGCTTATTTTCTTTTTTTATGTTCGGCACACACCCAAAAGGAATATTCTATGCCACTCAACGAGCGGTGCGTGTGCGGAGAAGGTGGTGGACGTTGGACTTGAATCGCTGTACGTTGTAGTTTTCGGGAAAGACGTTACTTAGAAGTCATTCCAGAGCGAGGCCTCTAGACAAAGAAGTCCCGCAACAGGGACGTTCTAGGTGTGCGCAACTGAATCGTATGTTGATGAACAGCTTGTGTCAGACGGGTGTTTCTGTTTGGCACAACTCTGGGTGGAATCATAAGTGCCAGCTCACTCGAACACCTTCTATAGTAGTATCGATAGTAAAGAAATAGGTCCGCCGAAATTTTTCTTCGATGTTCAAGGCTATCAAGGTCTTTGTCAACTGTCGGTCATCCACAAGACGGACTGCTCTCCTCTCTATAGAATTCAATATATTGAGCAAGTGTGCCGAGCTCCACACATGGGAACAGTATTCCAGAGATGATCTTATCTGGGCATAATAGAGCAGTAAGATGTAATGAGGTGTATACAACTTAGTGCTCCTAACTTTTGTGCTGCTGCCGTTGCGATGTGGGTGACGTGATTATTATTAGATATGTTTTCTACGTTGATGCCCAGCTAGATTCAGTGTTTGTCCTGTCATTGATAAGTCAGGTCCTGCAGTGTTTGGTTTTTTTTAGAAGACAGCTGCTTGAGTCTTTCCTGCGTTAAACTGTACATTATTTTCCTCACCTCATTCCACGATACCGTTCATGTCCTCATTTTCCTCTGATTTTCTCGCTTGCGTTGGAAACGAGCAGAGTCCGCGACATGAATGAGAATATAAGAGTGCTGTCGTCTGCAAAGCTATAAATAGAATTGGCTAAGAGATCGTTGATATAGAGCAGGAACAGTGTGGGAGACAATATACACCCTTGAGGAACTCCGGCATCAATACCAACTCGGATCCCTTAAGAAATTGGAAAGCCATAGAAGCAGTGATGGTAGTCAGTATGCTGTCAATTTGCTTTAAAATCCGTCATGCCACATCCGATCAAATACTTTGGATATGTCGAGAGCCACTGCTCGAGATTCGCCGTAGCTCTCGATGGCTTTGGTCCACAGGCAGGTCACGTCAGCCAGGAGATCTCCGGTTGATCTGTGCTTGCGGAAGCCATACTGGCGATCGCTTATAATTAAAGCATGTCGAAGGTATTTTCATTATATTTACTAAAAACATGTTTTTTTTTTCTGAATTAATTTTCTGCTCTATTTTCTAGTTATTAATTTTACAACCACTTGTTAATTAAAGGGCGCACACAAAATAGTGAATTTTCAAAAGATCGAAGTTAAAATTGCGTCCTATCATTGACACTTCCGTCATCAGCGCATTATAGGCGCTAGGACAGGGCGTCTTCCAAAATACCAGCAAGTTTTGCCTCAGCTAACCATTTATTTATATCTAAGCAGAAAAAAATTAACCATATATTTATATCTACTATAAAAGTATAAAATACTTTAGACAAGAGCTTCTGGTGATTTCTTAGTAACCTGATAGATATAAAACTGACATGTGCGAGATATTTTTGAAAAAAAGTTTGGTTGTGTTTCTTAGTGTTTGTTCCTTATTTGTTTTTGTTTTTATAGGAAGTGAATTTTCGAATATATTTAATGCATTAGAAATAATTTAAAATTAATTGCTGAGTAACGAACCTGCTGTGTTTTTCTTTCAAGAAAAAAACATCATTTATGAAACTTTAAAGTAAGTAGAAAGTGTAAACCTAAAATATGGCGTTCCTTCTTTAAATAGTCAGCTAGAAATTCGTATAAATAATAATAATTAAGTAATATTATGCGCTATGTTGTTTTTGTATATAGAATTGATATATTATTTTATAAACACGGTGTACCGTAAGTATATGTCAAAATCTCGGCTGTATAGAGGGGACGTCAAAATACGCGGTGTTTCTTATATATTTTTTTCTTAAGGAGCCCCATAACGGAGAGATGGGGCCCAAAGCCCAAAGGAAGTACCCAGTGGTTTACATTGTCGGATGTGACTTTTAAGCAGATTCGAATATTTTAATAAACTTTTCATATATTGTATTATGGATAAGGACTCCTAAATTCAGATCAAAAAGAGTCTCTGGTATTACCAGAGAAGTCAGAAAGGGTCTTGCCATCTCACTGATGGGCCCATAACTTTGACAGGTGTCACATTTCAGAGCTACAACCCGATTTATTACACATTTTGGACAATTCTCTAAAATAGGCACTCTATATTTATTTCGAATAACAACCATTTACGAGGAAAATCTGAATCATGCACATTATAAGAAATTAATTATGAAACTCTTTGTTATCAACTAGTTTAATTACAATAGCTAAAATGAAATAATCTACTACTACTTACTACTAAATTAATACTATGCTATTATCATCAGAGACCGATGGAACTGATAATGTAAAGTACTGCTAACATACATGTTACAACATGAATTTAATTTTTGGGACAAGCGCAATGCAATTCTCTGGAGGCATTAAAAAAATGTATGCCGCGAGATTTACAAATTGGGATTTACCGGATCGTAAAATAATTGAAAACGTTGATCATAACTTAAAATCAACAAATTGAGATGAAGCGTAACTAAAACTGTAACCAAATATAAAAATTTATTTTTAACAAAATCTGGGAACACTAAATGATCGCAAAATTGTATAAAACAGTAAATACGGTTTTTTTGTGTTTCCTTTAGCAGTTGTTCAAAATGGGCGACTCGTACTTCAATACACTTTCCTGCGGAATTTATCTGGCTGTATTTGAAATAACATTTCAGGATCATGTCAAATAAGATGGCAGTAATGAGTTATTATTTCAAGAAACTCTCCCCTTAGCATTGATTACAAAGGACTTTTGAGATGCCCCCAAAAAGGAAATCTAACGAGTTTAGGTCAAGAGATCTTGGTGGCCATAAGGCAAGTCTGCTTCAACCCATCGAATGATTACCAAAAATACCTGTTAAATTGCGACACACTAAACTACTAAAATATGATGAAGCGCCATCGTCATAAACTACATTTTAGCTCTAATTTGCAAGGGTACATTTTCTAGAAAGTTATTTAAAATTTGTTGCAAAAAAATTGTAAATACAGTGTACCAGTTAATCGTTCTTCCAAAATGAATGGCCCAGGTGCCTGGTCTGGTCTGGTATTATTCATACCAAATGTGTGTAAATTATGAAAATGTATAACCGTTGGCTGAGAATAGGTCAACGGTATAACGCCGCCTCTAGTAAAGCCAGCTTCGCTGTTCAAACCAGTTTGAGTAAAGAAGTCCTGCATGATAATTATCTGGAATTATTACGCCTACCTTTTGAACATGGAAAGGATGAAGCAATTGTTCTTTGAAATTTTCATGGACGACCAATTTTTGATGCCTACTTAACTGCGAGCTTTCTTACGCTGTTAGAAGGAGTGTCAGCAATCTCATCCAGATTTTTTTCTTCTTACTCGAGATGTCTTGCTGTTATAAGAGGGGCTTCGCCACCACGACGTGGTAAGAATTTTCCTAAAAGGGTGTTTTTTTAATGTTGTTTTAAGTACATTTCCGTCTTAATTTATTATTGAAGTGGAACCGACCGGAAGGCATATTCACAGATCTTACCTAAACGGTATAGTAGTAATGCGGTGCAACGATTGGTGTTCTAACAGTCAGGAGTGTTGCACTTTTTACCGCGTAGCAGAATTGAAAGCAATTCCCGCGTAGGGAATTGCTTTCAACAGGTCTAGTGGTGCAATGGTCAGACCCTGTGCTTGTGATACGGGTGGCTCGCGTTCAATTCCAGTCGGTGACAACACATGTTTTTTTTAATCATATTTTTTTAAGATTGATTAATGTTTTTGTGAAATTTCATTAAAAATTATTTGTAAAATATATTTGAATACATTAAGTTTAAATTGTTTTGTTCTTTCATTTCATATCATATCTGCATCCTTACTATTCTCAATTATTATCTCTTGTTAAAAAATACTAGTAATTCTAATAATTTAACTGTAAGGAAAAAGTTTCACTTTTATCGCGCCTCACGCAGAGTTTTTTACCCGTAAGCTGCGATCAACTCTCCTCAATGTTGTTCGATCCGATAAATTTCGATTTGGTATAGAATTCTTCTTCCTTCCAGACAATTGCATCGTGCTTGTCCGTAATTCAAATGCATGCTAGCATATTCTGCATAGGAATAGGGATCCATTATTTAATTTAGTTTCTTGACTTTGACCACAGATCTATATAGCTACGCAACAGATGCCTACTCCGGTATCAAAAGTGTCGCTCGCCAATAATGCAATAAACTTAAATATTTTCCTATTTAGACGTGTTTTGCCCCTCCGTGTTGCCAAGTCCCGAACTGTAGTTTACCTTTCATATCACATTATGGTATTACTCATTTTCTTGGCAATCGTATGATTTATTATGTCAAATTAAAGTTCATTATCAGATTCAGTGAACGGTGTGCTTGAACATGGGCTAAAACTCACCTTAAATATCGGTGTAAAAGGTCATTACAAATTTTGTTACTGTAATATCTCTTATTTGTATTAAGTAATAATATTATCACGCAGGTTTTTGTTCCGAAGATCAAAGGAATTTTTGAAATGTTTATCGACATGTCAAAGAACCATTTAATTTTGTTTGAAACTCTACTATCAATATTATAAATTTGTTTATTTAAATTGCCGTTTCATTAATAAACTATCATACTTAATAAAAAATGTAAAAATCGTATTTTTCTAAAAAAAAATATGTTTGTGTTAATTTGATACATAAATATTAATAATAAAACTCGATGATTTGAGCGGGTCAAAAAGTCAGCAGAAATATTGTTCGACGTGATAACTTGGCAACACCTACACGTTCCTAGACGACTGGGTCACCCGCTCGCGAAAGCCGGTAAACATTTTTGGCCCCGCGCAAAAAGCATTGGAAGAGGTATCTGTTGCGTAGCTATATAGATCTGTGATTTGACCCGTTGTCGTATTAATTGATGGTTACCATGGTAAAAGAAACCTGACGATCTTCACTGAAATATTCTATTTTTTTTAAACAAGTCGGGGCAAATGGTTGATGTTTTTGAAATAAATGTCAGTTCCTGTTTTTAAGAGTGATAATAAATAGGGTTTACCTCTGAAGTGACGGCTGCCAAAGTTTTAGGACCACACGTGAGGTGGCAAATCTATTTCTGAATGAGATTCTTTCTGACCTGGATTTGTTAGTTTTTATGGCCATACAACGTACTCAAATTTTATAAAAACATACAAAACTTCTCAGAAGTTACAGCTCAAAATATAAATCACTGGGTAGTCCTTTTGGGCCCTGTATCTCCGTTATGGGGCTCCTGAGAAAAAAAGACGAAACACTAGGATTATTTTAGGTCTCCCATATAAACCAGATTTTGACATCCTGTAGGTATTTAGATTTTGGTTAATTGTAAGCACAAGTAAACGCTTTGTTGAAGCATGATCTCATTTAGTATTTAAGTTTTGAAGAAGTGTGACAAACTTTACATGGTATCATAAAATGTGCAACAAAATACATGGAGCGGTAAAAGCTCCTGATTAGTTTAATCTTAACTTTTAAGAGAGTGAGATTCACCGATACTTTCGAAATTTTTGATATGTATATATTGTATAGTTGCGCTTTCCGAATTAGTTCCTTATTAAGAATGAAGAAGCGAGGTGTTTTGTCTAGCAAGCTTATTATGATTAACAGTAAAGTTTGTTACAGCAAAGAAAAGATTGATTATTTATCATTTTGAGTGAAATAAGAGTACCGATGCAACTTTTTGCGAATAGTTCCATCATAGTTACGCATATAAGATCAATGAAGAACATATTTTGTACTTTTCCAGATCTCGCCAGTTTATGTTGAAACTTATATAGAAAATACTGTCATGTAAACGAGTGCTTCCACTCAGAAACGTAAGAGAATTCATTACATGTATTTCAAAGCATCTAAGTCCCGTTTCACATGACGCGTATGACGCGCTCTACGTCCTACGCCGGTAGTGAGGCAATTTGTTTTCACATGGAGGTAGAGAATCATAGAGAAGCAGTATCAAAATGAACGCGCACCAGTATACCAGACGCTGTTGCCATTGCAGCATATTGTTTAATTAAACAGAAAAAAATCAAAAATAGGCGATTTTGAGTACATCCTATTCTGAGCCAAAGGTTACTAAGAGGCTCATTTGTTACCCTATATTCTGAATTAAGAGAGCACTGAAATTTTTTTAATCACTTTCGGATGAAGCCTAATTCACCTACATTCACAAACTGAATTGAAAACACTTGACAAATGACTACTCTGCATTCTTTCCAATACTAGCGCGCGGCGTGCCATGTGAAAAGCACACTTGATCACCGTGCCCACACGCCAGGCATCTCTACGTCAGGCGCGAGGGCCAGTCTTGTGCCCGAGCCCTAAATTTCGCGCTCGCTCACAAAACGGTGCAAAGCGCTCGCATCTGAAAGATTCAATGCCAAGTGATTTTCGGACGTAGGGCGTAGGACGCGTTCTACGCCTCATGTGAAGTGGGACTAAACAGGCTTCGTTTCAAGAATACATATATTTATTTAAAAAATTAGTACCTATACGATGACACATTAGCTATTGCTATTTATGATGATATTTTTGTTTGAATGATGGAAATTATAATTGAATAATTTTTTTGCAGTAAATCTTAAGATATGTTAGTATATCACTGTGGCAAATTTGAGCCATATAATATGTATGGTTGTAATGCACGCCGATTTACCCTATTCCTTTTACTTACTAAAAGAAAATGGCACTGGCATTATTAATTAGACACTGCATTTTTTCCAGTGTAGCAACTTTCCTAGAATATTATATTTTACTAGCCAGTCAACAATTATGGAATAATAAAATAATATCAATCAGCAATATTGTTGTCCGCCGTGAATTAATTAAATAAAATACGAAGTATGATAACACTAATTATTTAATGGGATACTCTTTTAATTATCGAATACTACAGCAATAAATGTTTCCCATTATACAGGCACTCTACGCCTCATCATTTAAATTAAACTTACTATCTAACTTTAGCACTGAATTGTTTTACTGAATTACTTAAGTATTTCTTGCCAACAGGCAACGATAAATGTTTTCAAATATACATACACATTATGCTTTAAGACTAAATTTACTGTGTAACTCGAGCAAATAAATGTTTTACTGAAATACTCATGAAATTTTCGCAGACAGACAACGATAAATGTTTTCAAATCCATCAGCACTTTACACATTATGATTTAAAACTAAACTTACTGTCTATCGCTTAATGTTAACTCAGAACCTGTCGTCGAAGCCGCCCTTGCTCTTGTTTGACCATCTTATCCCTCGACGAATGACGAAGATCCACCACGTTACTTTACTTTACTTTTTGAACCCACATGAATTTACTTATTTACTTAGTTACTTCCACGAGCCTTTGAACTGAAAGGCACTACTTTCGGTTTGGTCACAACTAAGACCATATTACCGACTAGAAAATTAAAATTTTAAATTTTAAAACTTTTTAAATAAAATTCGGCATAGCGACCCGCTGTAACTGATATTTGGGAATAAGACTGATTTTTCTTCGATAAGGTCATGCTTTTATAGCAGGATTTTTACGCATTTTGGCCCCCAGAAGTCTGGAATGTGTACACCTGCATCGGTTCACGTGCGATGTTACGTCATTTACCCTGATTTCGGCGAAAACAACGATTCGGGTTTTAATTGGTTTTATTTTTCCATTTCTCCGCAGTTTTCGGTATTTTTCCATACCGAGCTTGGAATTTTTGATCACACATGTGCTCTAAAATGTTCGATCCTTATATAGTCAGATGTTGTTCCTTTATTTTAGTTCGCTGAATTTAGAAAAGTGTTATTATGCCCGCCCCTTGGCCAATGAGGATCTCATAGGCAATAGTTGGGGAACCTGAGGTTGTTAACCTAGTGATTTCGTATGACTATTTCTTGATGTTAGTTTTTCGAGTATCGCGATAACTTGCAGTTTCAAATTTTTAACTTACGTTTTTCCGGGTGTTTAGAATCGGACCCCATATTCGAGGGAGGTTAGCCTTCCGGCCTTATGATGAAAGTCGCTTTACTGGTAAGTGGCTTTATTAATATTAGTTTTATTTTGTGTGGAACGAGTTTAAATGCTTTTGGCTTACGCGTCGTTTAGGTAAAATAATTATCCCTCATTTTCTTTTTGTTTTCGGCCTTACTCCGTGAAAGTTAAACTTCAATGTGTTTATAATTTTTGTTAATTAAAATTAATTTATTATTTTATTTGAACGTTTTCTCCCTGGGTTTTGTTTCGAGACTTCATTTAATATTTTTGAACGAATAAAATTAAATTAACATTTTTATTTATTTTTGTTTTAACAAATTGTTGAAACAATTCTTAAAACAAATCAGGTGTTGGCCCTTGGTTCATTACATGGTTATTAACAAAAAACCTTTTAAAACGTTAAGTAAAACTAATCGTTTATAGGTCCACAGAATGTACCGTTTTCAAGAAGCACACTACACTGTCTATTTTGAAATGAAAGAAATGAAATATCACAAAACACTAGGCATCTGAAAATGGCATGACATGATAATTAGCAGACATGTTTGTTCCAATTTTCACTTGTGTCTAAAATTACTCAAAACATAAGGGGAGGAGAGTTATTTTTATATCCGTTACTTTTAGAAACCGTCAAAAGTTTGTTTTTTTAATGGAACCTCATGTATAAGGGGTCGAAGACGAAACGTCGGATTCCAAACTGGATACCACCATTGGATAGAGCGGAAAAAGTGGCAATGCAAAAGTGCAATTCAATTGGAAATCCGTTCTTAAATAAGCCCTTATTTGACGGACACTCTATCTCACGGTTTTTCGAGTTCTCCATACATAGACTCGAATTGGAGCCACTCTGTACAAAGTACATTTTGTGAAAATTTATCGTTTTAACAGTTACTGATGTTTCGTAAAAAGAAAACTTTTCAAAATGAACGGAAATATCTGTTCAAACGAAGTTCTTATGAAATTATTTATATTGCCATGGAGAATGTGGCCAAATTATTTCCAGAACCTGAAGAAAATTTAATGTAGTGTATACCACAACTGAACGAAAGGAAGTTTGCACAAATACAGAACAATTTCATAAATTACAGCTCAAAATTAAAGGCGTCCATTTTACCAAAACAACAACTCAAACTTCCTAGGATAGTGCCACGTGTATGAACATGCTTCCATCCGAAGTGCAGAAGAAGATATGGGCATACCCATATGTACTATAGTTCATCTAATTTTGACAAGTCACAGCCGTGTGACTGAATTTAATAAAACTCTAGCTCTAAAGATTGAAGATTATAAATGAAGAGTAGATTTTTGTGAAACAATTTTAGTTCAAATTTAGGAGGAACCAAATTTTTATCAAAAATTATTTGTATTGATGGGGCAATACGTTCTAGGGTAATTTCTGGTGTACGTGACATCACTGCATCACAAAGACTATCTGGATCTCAGTGAGATTGAAAGTGCCACTATACGAGCCGTGTAAATATGCACATTTTAAAATGTTTGGAGCGCAGTGGGCAATATTTTCAACATTTATTGAAATAATGTTAATGTTTTGTTGTTTTTATTTTATGTTTTTGTAAAATTAACTTGTCAAATTTTTCTGTATTCGTAATCATTTTTTCTGATTTATTTGTGGTTCATCAGAATACATTACATTATTTTTTTTTCTGGCAACGGTTTGATCACATTTTTCATGTAAAATAAATAATTTTATAACTTTGAATAGTTATATTGATTCATTTATGAAGGTTTTTTTTAAACGTCAATAACCGTTTAACAACTGTTAAAACTTAAATCTGTTATACAATACCATGGCTGTTTAGCCCAAAAACTTCCAAATATGACAATTTTAAAAGAAATGGGTCTTCGACTGAGAAAACCTGAAGGTTTAGGAATAGTAATGTGGCACATTATTTGAAAGCAATCCCACTACTGGTGTTCATAGTTTGATGTGGCTAGCATTTTCTTTTATAGAACATGTACTTTAAACATGTGCGTCCTGTAGTCCATAATTCATATTGCGGTACCAGATTATACTACCATACTCCAGTTTAGGCCAAGCAAGACAATCAAAGAGTTTAAGATATACGTTAAAATCAAACTGCGATTACTACATGTCACAATAAAACTATGTGTTTATCAATTATTTTTGTTGAGATATATGTCCATTATGGTTTAGTCAACGCAATAGCAATATAACTCGGCAAGTATTTTTATGCTCTAGCTTGTTTCAATCGGACTTGTGCCAAGTACACTGATATTGAGTTAGGTACTAGGGCAATTCCTTTTATAAAAATGTATTTAAGTACAATTGATTATTATTTGTTTGGAGTTTCAAAAAAGTAATTAATCCAACGAGGACTGAACAAGGGCTTATTTTTTACCTTCCCTGTATTTTTAAAACAAACCAAAATAGCCAGCACATTTATTTTTTCTGCTAAATTAAAAAAAATTATCAAAAAAACATTTGAACTAAAAACAAATGACTTACGCCATGAATGAACTGTTCTTTAAACGGAACACCCTGTATATTAATACATTTTTGGACTCTAGAGAAATCTAAACACATTTCGTGTTTAATATCCTATACCTACCTATCTTTAGCTGTTTACGAAATATTGACAGTTTTGTAAGTCGGGCATTTTGACACTTTGACAGAAAACGGTTGGCACATTCCAGCTTAGTTTTTCATAAGATATCGAATGACACTAACTTCGAATTTAATTTGCGGATAAAATAAACCGGAACTTTTAAACCTCCGGTTAAATTCAAAGCTACTCTCATTCGATAGCTTAAGAAAACCTAAGATAGGAATGTGAAAACTGTTTTCTTTGATCTCGTGTCTCGTTAAAGTGTCAAAATGGTCCGACTTTCAACTGTCAATATTTCGTAAACAGCTAAAGATAGGTATTGGATATTATACACGAAATGTGTTTAGATTTCTCTAGTGACTCCAAAAATGTAGTAATATACGGGGTGTTCCATTTAAAAAACATCCATGGCGTAAGTCTCTTATTTTAGGTTCAAATATTTTTTTTTGTTCAATTTTTGAATTTGGTAGAAAAAAATACATCGAATGGCTATTTTGGTTTGTTTTTAAAAATACAAAGAAGGCCAAAAGTAAGCCCCTGTTCAGTTCTCGTTGGAACACCCTGTACAAGAACAATATTTGTACTTGAATCCAATTGCTTTCATGCGGGCTTGTTCTAAGTACAACAATTAATATGGGACCTAGGTAGTGCAATATCCTTTCATAGAAAGATACGTATGTATATCAAATTGTTTATCCAGAATTTGAACAAAACTCATCGAAATAAAAACACGAATCTATTTGAATCACAACTGAAACCTTGCTATAAAAACCAACAACCATTAAAAATATGTACCTATATATTTTCAAGTTTTCTGAAACAATATTAAATTTCACACATTTATATTTTAATGGAAAAAGTTAGTTAAAGCGTATTGCTTTTGAATTTATTATACAGAATAAATATTTAAATTAAGTAAACAAGTTTAAACAAACAAAATATTTATTAAGTTTGAAATAAAATAGCATACTACAAATTAATTATAGTTAAATATAAATAGGCAGTAACTATATTCAAATAGGTGCCTACTTTAGTCGGGTTCATAATAACTTACATCTGAATTTGAAAACATATCAATTAGGCGATCTTGTCAAGGATTTCTTACAAGGCTAGCAAAAAGCTTTCAACTTGCGCTAAAGAGGGTAAAAATGTATTGTACCTCAAAAATATTTTTTGAATTTAAGGATTATCATTTAAAATGTATATCCATTTGCTTTCATCATCTAATTAATGTGTTAGTTCATGGTCTTCATTGAAATCCAGGATACCTTATTACTACACATATTTTCTTCTGCGGACAAAACGGAATCAGACTGAAACCATGAAAAATTCTTCAGCAGCAGACATTATTTTCATTTTTATATTGTTTTTCGAATTATTTTTTGTAATTTCAGTATTCAAACATAAAATCCACGTTAAATTAAACTATAACAACTGCAGATTGTTGTATTGTGTGATTTGTCTCCGGTATTAAAATTCGTTGATATCTGCTCTTGCTAGTTTCTTACATTACCAAGGTTATTTCGCCAACATATTTACAAGTTCCTGATTTAGCTTGGTGTACAAATATGTTAAACTTCAGTGTCCCACAAAAGCTATATATCGATATGTATGGGAACGGTCGATTATTGGTTTATATATACAGGATACCGAAAAAAGTTAAATACAAAAATTTGAGAGTTTTTGAGTGCCTATTAGGCAGTAATAATTTTAAATATACATAAAGTCGCGGCATATCACAGTTTAATTTTTTTAAATTGAACCCCTTGTATATTATTGGATATTTCATTTCTTCTTTCAATTTGAAGCAAAAATTGTAATACAAATAACGTACCGTTTTCGAGCTATCGAGTTTTAATTTAGAAATGTTACAAACAAAATCATTAAATTTCAGCCTGGATTTAAGCGCATTTTATAAACCTGTAAAGTTAACATGATAACGAATGTTAAATATTATTAAGTGTCACAGTTTTCGCGCAAAATGGCATCTTTAAATGAAACCGAACTCATCGAAATTTTAATGATGATAGGGTATGATGATGGAACGCGAAGCTTTACGGACGTAATGAATTTATTTAACGAATTGCATCCCGACCTGGATTCAAATCTGCAGTTTCAAGAACTTTGAGTGGTTTTCGTGAAACTGGCAGTGTCAAAGATAGACCTAAAATAAGAAGGCCACTAACAGTGACAAACGAAGAGAATTCTTTGGATGTAATATTAGATGTGGTGGAGAATCCGAAAACTTCGATACAACAATTGACCTTAAATCATAACATGAGTCGGTATTTAATTGAAAAGATTGCCTAGCGAGAAAAATTTCATCCCTATAAAATCCGTGTACTACAAAAATTATGTGAAGGCGATTTTGACTGCAGAATCGAGTTCTGCGAAGTTATTATGGATAAATTGTGCCAAATTTAATTTTTTCAAATAATACTTTGTTTTCTGACGAATCTACATTTTGCTTGAATGGACAAGTGAACCGGCACAACTATAGGTACTGGTTAGATGAAAATCCACATTAGATGGAACGACACCCAACGACCGCAAAGGTCAATGTTTGGTCTGGTATTATTGGTTGACATCATTTATTAATGGGAATTTAAACTCTGCTCGATATTTGGCACTTTTGCAACAATCAATAGTTTCAGAGTTTATTCTATTATTTCCGAACAACAATCATTCACATTTAATAGCAGAACATATATGGTTTCAGTAGGATGGGGCACCTCCGAATTTTGGAATTACGGGAATTTTTAAATCAACCCTTTCCTGGCAGATGTATAGGACGGACGGGATTCATTGAAGTCTCCCGATATGACCCCGCTTAATTTTTTATGAGGTCTTTTTAAAATTCTATTTACAAAAATAGACCCCAAAATGTCGAAGAGTTTCAGACACGGATCACACATGAAATATTGTTCAACTAATTCATTATTGCCAAGAGGTGAATGGAGAACAGCTGAGCACCTCATAAAATAGGACTATAAACCCAAAATTTACAATTTCATTAATAACTGTTCTTTTTTCAAATACATAGATTTTAAGAAGTATACCTAGAAATTGTTTAAGTAATATTTTCAACACTCGATAATTCAAAAATGGTTGAGTTTAGATGTTATGTGTATTACAATTTTTGCTTAAAATTAAAGGAAATATTGAAATATCCAATAATATACAGGGGGTTCTATTTAAAAATGCACCTTTGATATGCGACGACTTTATGAGCGACCCTGTATATTTAAAATTATTAGGCACTCAAAAACTCTAAAAATTTTGTATTAAACTTTTTTCGATACCCTATATATTTTAGCCAATAATCGACCGTTCCCATACATATCAGCGTCCCTGTATATATATAAAATTATTTCCATCAAGTTCTCTTCTCATATGGATTCTTCTAACTTGTAATCTTCATCGCAAAAAGTTGCATCGAGGCAATGCAATGGTGTAAATAGTACAAGTTGTTATAAATAATGTGAAATATTTTAGTTTACATGAACTAAATTTCTAGTCATCACTAAATTTATTCTAGTTAGAGTTTATACCGGGTGATTTAGATAGAATGTAACTTTGTTGTTAATTTAAAAACGTCTGATACATGGCATATTAGTATAAGTGCAAAATTGTATTGTTTTGGAAACATCAGACGTCCAGTGGCGCATCCGGTGTAGCAGAAAAAGCACCCAACTTATTTAAGTAGGACCCTATATATATATGCATATTCGTATACCGTCTCAAATTATCCTTTTAATAGTTTTAATGTTAACTTGTGACCCACAAGTTAACACTTGCTTTAAAGATTGCACCAGCTGGAGTCATTTTTAAAAACTCAAATTGGCTGCTCTTATCAATGGCTTTTATTTTAATATTTTTAGTACTAAACTGGCATATTAATGGCAATGTCATACCTTTTGATTGTTTCGATGCTAATTATGACTTTTTTTAATGCTTGCATTTTTCTATAACATTATTATATAAAATACCAGAGGAACATATTTTGAAAATACCTATCAAAAACTAAAATTTTGTCTGGATGCTACATTAATCTCTCAAAAAATTCATAACAATATTAAAATAGTTAAATTATTGATAACATCACAGAGGGGCTATTTTACTTTTTTTAAGCGCCATCTTTACAGCAATAATAATAATGTGACCCATCATTAAAAAGGAAATTTAAAGCAAAAATATACAGGGTGATATTTAAAATAAACTTTAATAACACAGTATTGCACTTGTATTAATGTTCGGTATTGGTATACCTACAGAATATTCAGTTTAACTCCTATAGCTATAATATCTGTGTATCAGTAGATGTATACAAATATTTAATAAAGAATACAATTCTAATCTTGTTTCTTTGTCTAGTATTTTAGTAAATAAATTAAAGTATTATAATGATTCAATTTCAAAAATTCACGGTTTATTAGTTTTCAATATACATAAATTATTACCACAGCATACCATTTTGTAACTGTAAATCCAAATAAAGGTTGTATATTGTTTAGCCTTATTTTGTTGTCGTTTCTTTCATGGTGATTAACAGAAACGCATTTATATCTTTAGAGAGCTCAAGCCTCATATAAATTGTCCCCAAGCGTCACGTTATAAGCTGCCTTGTCAAATTCCTAGTGATAAACTGAAGCTTCAATAATGTTATAATTACAAGATCAATCGACTTACCTGTAAGGAAGATCGATCGGAATTATCCGAGCATCTCGGCGGTCCCTCATTACACTTTGTAGTATACAACTTTTTCCCAATCGGTACAATTTTTAAAGAAGTTATCTAAAAACATGGTGATTCAGTCGACCCTGGCTAGCCGCTCGAGCTCATCGCCTTGATGCGCCAGTACAATTTTGGTTCGTGAGATTTTTGATTACATTGCATTTGGGGTGATAGGGAGAAGGTAAAGACTGGGTGGGTTTGTAATGAGGGACGGCGGAGATGCTCGGATAATTCCGATCGATCTTGCTTACAGGTAAGTCGATTGATCTTGTAATTATCCTTCGCATCTCCGCCGTCCCTCATTACACTTTGTAGATGTTTAAAGTATTTGCGAGGTAATCTACATTAACTGAAAATTGCAATTTTTCTGTAGTCCTAGATTTCTAAGGTCCTTTTTATAAACTGAAATTTAAATTTATAATCATTGGATTTAATAACACACATATGAAGGTACATATATCATGCTTAACGCTTAACTGATATTAACCTTTAACTTATTTTTAATACTATTCCAATACGTAAGTAAGTTATAATTGTAGCTTAATATTTATATGATTCCTTAGAAATTATGGTTCAATAAACAAGATGCAAATCCAGTGGGATTACCCACGCCAAGTTTGTTATAGAATTTTGAGAATACTTTTGATTTTTCTGTCGAACCAGCTGTCTTCTAAATGGTTTGTAATGTAACTCCCATTCTTTGAGCTGCTGAAGTTGCCCCGTGTCGCGTGCTGTGTGCCCCAAAGATTTCCGTGTTTATACTGCTGGCTTTTAGTATTAACTTGGCCCATCTGCTAATGGTTTGGCTGCTGTCTGGGTGATAGGGTTTTTTGTGAGTGGGTATTATATTTTCTTTGGTTTTGCTACTTGTGGTTTCGATTGCATCTGCAAATGCAACGATCTATTAGCGTATTTACAGTATCTGTAAAAGCCGTAATTTCTGTTTTTGAACAGAAAAATAGGTATGTTCACTAGCTGCAACTGCAATTGCAGACAGTGGAGGGTACGATCGATTGTATCTGCTAATACAACGAACTATTCACCTTTTATTGACTGGTAGCACCCTTTTTCCTTTTGTGCGTTCTATGTAAGTCACTAATAGTGTGGCTATACATAGTTCAGATTGATTAGTAAAATAAGGTAATATCAAATTAGGTTGAAGCCTGTTTAAGCCACTTGCTTTTATTTTATCCGGGAATCTGATTTCAATTATGTATTCATATTTAAAAATATTGTCTATTTTTACTTCCGGGTTGTCCGTTATTTGTGTGCCATTATTAGTATTAAGAGTGTTACTAGCTTTAAAGTTAGATTTGTAGATTTAAGGATTCGTAAGGGTACATGCTTTTTAAGCGCTGTAGAACTGGGTAGGAATCCCAAGTAATTGAGTATTTTAGTTTTGGGGGGGGGGTCTTATGTTAAATGTCCCATTGAAAAACCTTTTTATAACCGCTTCGTTTTTTTTTTTGTTTAATATTCAATATTGGAGAAAGTGCAGATTTGTGTGAGTTCATGGTAGAGTAGGATGACTCCGAAGACAATAGAATGTTTAGGAGCTCAAGAATAAGTTTACGGTTTTGTTATATATTTGTTGGCGCTTAGAAAAACAGAAATTCCCCTATTTATTGTAAGTATTTCCGTATTGTTTGAGGGCGCTATCTGTCAAGGAAGAAATAATCACTCTTATCGCTTCATTAGGTACGCTTTGTTATAGAAAAGCTCTCCTGACAATGAGGAAGTTTCATCAATTTTTTTTTATTGCTGATTTCGATTGCCCATGAAAACAAGTGAACACGTGTTTTTGAGATGTGCTTATGGCGTCATAATACACATGAATTGTTACGTCACACTATGCATAGTATATCTATATATACAAAACTAAAAACTGGTATCGCTCTTGTAATATTCATCTTTAGTGGAAATAAAAAAATACGTATTGATTTCTTTTTCACTGTTCTATAGTTTGCAATAAAAAATAATCAGTTTAATTTCTCAGGAAACTTCCTAATTTCCCTACAGCCAGGGAAATTTTCTTCCACAATGGTTGTTTTTCTCTGCAAGGAGATGTGAGTAAGTATTTTTCAGGGTATAAGATAATAAACTGTTCTGCCAGTAGGTCCCTTTTCTCTTGTATAAACCCCAAAAATGAGCATTGTTGCGCGGGAATATCTACGCGTTTTTCGGAATTTATATAAAACCTAAATGTTTGTGTAATTTTATTTATACTTTTAAGCAATTCTCTTTTGAATTACCAATAACTAGCCAATCGTCTAAGTAGAGTACCGTTTTTATACCCTTTAATTTTACATATCTTACAACTGGTTTCAGTTTTGTGAAAAGATATGGAGCTGTACATAAACCAAATGAAACACAATTAAATTGGTATAGTACGTTGCAAAAAACGAATCTTAACAACTTTTTTGACTACTGTGCATAGGGATAAGGAAATATGCATCTTTAAGATCATGAATGAATGCGTATTTTGAAATTAAATTTTTTGCCGTCCCATTTAGTCTTCTACTTTGCTAACCGGAGTGCTGTCCTATTGAAAGGGATTTTATAATTCTCTACATATTCTATTATTGAACTGTTTACCTTTAATTTCTGCCAATTTTGAACGTATAATAATTCTAGTTCAGACTGTTGGCTAATTAAATTATTGAAAGCGAGGGCTAAGACACTAATCCCACGGACTGTTGTTTCTGTAATTTTGATGGTCTGAGGACATGGCAATTGGCAGCTGGTGGATACTTCTCTATCATACTGTTTTTTTTTATATATCTTTTAGTCCTTTTAATAAGTAATTGTCCCATCTAAAAACTATCTGAGTATGTCCTTCTGGCCTCGCAGGTATGATTTCGTCGGTTTTTTTCTTATTAACAAAGCTAGGTGGTCGTTACTTTGTTCAGGACCATCTGGTACTTCTGATGTTGGTAAGTCTTGATTCGGATAAGTTATTTCCTCAGCTAGCGTGAGAGGATCTTCTAATGCATCTGCAAATGCAAAAGAATTTCCTTGGTTTTTCTACTTATGATATCGATTGCATCTGCAAATGCAACGATCTATTAGCCTATTTACAGCATCAGCAAATGCTACAATATCTGTTTTTGAACAGAAAAATAGGTTCATGAATATGTTCACTACCTGCAACTGCAATTGCAGACAGTGGGTACGATCGATTGTATCTGCTAATACAACGAACTATTCACCTTTTTGCTTGCTGCTTAACCCTGATTATGCTTTCGACTGCATCTACAAATGCAACGATTTTTTAGCATATTTACAGTATCTGCAAATACTGTAATTTCTGTTTTGAATAGAAACCAAGAGTGTAATAATTCGCTACCTCCAATGCAATGATTTTATGTAAGAGGGTTGCAATAGTATGGTGGTTCTTTGTTTTTGGAGGTTATTTGTTTTTGTATCTGCAAATGCATAGCACTATACCGTTTTATTTTTGTCAGTACATATATCCTTTAGATCAGCAAATGTAGGGATATAGTGTGCCTCTAACTACTTTTACATAATATACCTACTGGGGTGGAGGCTGTTGGGGGCCCTTCACATCTGCAAATGTGAAGGCCAATTTTAGTTAAAGTTATTCGTATTTGCAAATGCGAATTTGTATATAGGTATTATTATTATTTATTAACATCTCCTGCAGGCAATGCTTACTCCAATTTTTTTCCTCACCGGTCGGCTCATATCAACACGAATTGTTTAAAAATAATGCGTTCCGGTATTACATGGCTTCGACAAAGCCGAACGATAACATTCCGATAAATTTACGACGAGCGGCTAAATCTCAAGTTGCAATCCAAGATACTGCGCGCGATACGTCTCGTGAGAAAAGGGCACTCTTCGACTTACTCAAAAAATTTTATACAGTAATAATTAATACAGTAATAACAATAATTACAATATACATAGTTCTTATTCCTCTAGACAGTGTTTTTGAACACTGGTAATTGAGGATAATTGCATTTTTGTAATAATAACAGTACGATTTCCTATAAACTCTAGTATTGTGGCTATGAATATCCTTTGAAAATATTATGATAATATTTGATTTTTGAGTTTTATTTATTATCCTGCAGATAAGTTTATTCTGTTCAAATTTTAATACCTTATGTAATTGCCATACTCTTAAATTTTCATACAGATCTGCAGTATGAGTCAGTGGATCATAATTAAATATAAGTTTTAGTTTTTTGTTTTGCAATATTTGCATCGAATCGAATTGTAGTTTATACTCCCACATGTGCACCATACTGTGATCAAATATCGAAAACGTGATAATACGAAGGCATTATCACTATTTGTTTCTATTTTTTATATTCCTTTATATGGTATAAACGTTTTCTTCTATGTAAAACATTAATAAATGTGCAGGCCGACCGGTATATAGTTCCTTAGTCAGCCTTTTGATTGTGTTATGTAAACACTTTTTGTGATTGCATAGTATTTCTTTGGTAGGATGTACGATTAGACGAGATTACTATAGAACGGTTCGAATAGCTCGTATCGTTAACTGTTGCTTATTACTTATATTCATTTCGATATAATATATTTCAATTCCAAATATATTGTTTGATTCTGTGTAATTGTGCACAGACGATAAATGTAACAATGTTTTGTCATGCCCTCGTATATAAATAACAGTTTGCTAGTATAATTCAAATCGCAGTGAGCACATTTAATTTTTTTACTGATTCATTCGCATTTTTGACTGTAACCCGTTCGCACTCTATTTTATTCAAAGTTTTAGAAGTTTGAGAGTATTTCCGATTTTAATTTTATTAAGTAAAAAATTAAGGGTTACAAGTGTCATATTTATTCATAATACTACAGTTTAGTATTATACACATTTTGCTTTTATACGAGAGTTACTGTTTTTATATATTTAAGATAACCAGGTATTTATGTATATTTGAAATTTTGGCATATAATCTTATATGGACTCACCCCCTAATTCGCTTCGTCCGATGAATATTGCCCCCTTTTTTCGCCTTCTTTGCGAGCAAGACATATGACCAACACATTCACTATACTAGAAAAATGATTTCTAGGCATTTTTCTTCTTAAAACCAAAAGAAAGAACCGATTTACGGATTCTTGCTTCTCACCGATCGGTACAAAATTGTAATGACGCATCAAGGCGATGAGCTCGAGCGGCTAGCCAGGGTCGGCTGAATCACCATGTTTTTAGATAACTTCTTTAAAAATTGTACCGATTGGGAAAAAGTTGTATACTACAAAGTGTAATGAGGGACGGCGGAGATGCGAAGGATAATACAATCAAACCAAACATATAATATGAAAAGTGAATATTGGATTGTTTAATAGCTTTCCAGATTTTTGAAGTGAAACTTCTATAGCAAGGTGTAAGTCCGAAAAAATGAAAATCAAATGAAACGGGTATCAAAGTGAAACACTTTAATGAAGTATGTTCCACTATAGCTAGAGACTTGAAGTTTTCAGGACATGTAGCCGGGGTAAAATGAGGATCCTGGACGAAAATTGTCGGAACGTTAATAAAAGTATTATAAAACGAAAAAAAGCTTTAAAAAAATAAAAACTCAATTCCTAATATCTCTTTCAGAAGTTTCACTTCAATTGTGTGTTTATAAAGGTGAGGCATATAATTTTTTTTTGGCAACTTCCATGTGACTTTAATTTCATCTAGTGTATACATATTCCGAAACAAAAAAGGATATGAGATTATTAATAAATTCTAAATGTGTAAACTATAAACAAAGGATAACACTGTCTGACAACAAAAGCAAAACCATGTGGGGAATTTGTAATTAAATTTGAGGTAAAATAAAAATCACTGAGGAGTTTCAAATACCAGGTGAACCAAAGGAAGTGGCTGATCACTTTAATACATTTTTAACGAAAATTTTGCCCAATATTATAAAAGATATATACCATATAATCATTATGACCTAAATTCTGTTTTTATAACAATCAGTCACTCCATTGTATACCACCTTCTCCTGAGGAGATAGTTGAATTGGCCAAATGTTTGAAAAATAAATATAGGAGTGGTGATGATGAAATACAAATTTGCATGGTAAAATTTTCAATAGTTCAATTAAAAGAAGTACTGGCATATATCATTGGGAACTCATTAAAATATGGAATATTTCCTGACCATTTAAAATTGGCTGTGATAAAACCTTTGCTTAAAGGTGCAGATGCAAAGAAAAATGACAATTATAGACCGATTAGTTTAATGCCCAGCTTTTTAAAAATGTTTGAAACAGCAATGTGTAGAAGACTGCTCGATTTTTGTAATGAATGTAATATATTTACACAAAGTCAACCTGGGTATCTCAAAGGTAGATCTACACACACACAGCTGTTTTTCAGTTTACAAAAAAAACTTGAGTTAATAGAATGGGACATGATTGTAGCAGGTTTATTTCTTGATCTGTCTAAAGAATATGATTGCTTTAACAGAGAATTATTAATTAAAAAATTATATAGATATGGAATTAGGGGGCATGTAAATAAATGGATTAAGTCTTACCCATCCAATAGACGACAGAGTAAACATTATAAAAAATGATCAAAATGTAAAATCAGATATAAAAGAGAATTTTGTAGGGGTTCCACAAGGGAGTATTCTGGGTCCGGTTTTGTTTATCATTTTTATCAATGATTTATGTAATATTATAGATAATACCAAAAATTGCTATTACAAAATTTGCAGATGACACAAATTTGGTTATATGTGCATGAATCCTCAGTGGAAAATATAATTTCAGGGGCTAATGAATATTTAAATAAAGCAAAAGATTGGTTCTCGAAAAACCAACTTATCTTAAATCAGAATAAAACAAACGTGCAAATTTTTGACGACGATTAAGTCAAGGCATGAAATACCTGATACAATAAATTTACTAAATCAAGATTTTAAGTGAGTCCACCAAATTCCTGGGTATGCATATTGATCAGTTTTTGAAATGGGATACATATAGATAGATTTTGTAAATAACAAGATAAATAGAATTTGTTTAAGTTTCAGAGTTCTTTGTAAATACATGAATGAAAAGTCAATGAGAATCTTGTATCATACAAATTTGGGGTCGGTAGTGAGATATGGGTTGATATTGTGGGGGTCAGGAAATTTGCCAAGTACCTATATTTGTTAGTCAAAGAGAGCTATTCGCATAATTTTAAATTTGGGCTATAGGGTCTTGCAGGGGAGTTTTTAAAAGAGGAAAATTTTTCACAATATATGCATTGTATATCATGGAATGTTTAACTTTTTTGCATACAAATAAACATTTATTTACACAAAATAATACAACTTTTAGTTATGTAACTCGAACTCAAAACATTTATTTTCCATATCATTTATTTACAACTTAGTGGAGCAGGACCGTCCTAGTAAAGTTTGGTTATTATTCAACCGATATACTGGATGAAACAAAAAAAGCTTTAGGTGTTGTGCCACTAAGGCACAATCTATGCTGTGTTACATGTCTAAGTATTTTTCACCGCAGTTGTTTGGAGCCTGCTAAATTGGGAAAACATAAAATAGTTCACTCTGAAGAATGTAGAAAGTCATCAGTCTCTAATAATCTACAGAAGGCACAGTCAAATAAAGATATTGAACTTTTAGAAAATGAAAATCTTGAATTTAAACGAAAAATTCAAGAATCCGAAGAGAAAGCTGAAATTACAGAGGGAGAACACTATGAAATAATCGAAATGCTGCTAATACAAGTATCTAATCTTAAACGGGATATAAAGGAGAGGGAGATTTCTCTCAAGAGGAAAAGGAAAGAGGATGAGGTGTATGAGACAGGGAATAGAATGGTCGGGTCCTTGAAGTTAGGAATGAACTTAGTGCCATCTCGAATCAAAAATCATCTCTGCAAGAAGAAATTTCGTCTTACACCAAAAAAATTAATACTCTCGAGAATGATATTGCAGAACTCAATAACATCAACAAGAGTATGATAACTTCTATCATGAAGCTTGAGTGCGAAAATCAACTATACTTATCAGAAATCCGCAAACTTAAAGAAGAAACTGAAGCGTTTAGGTCCCAGAACGACCTCATTAAGCCAACTGAAAATCTGCCCCTGCAGACGCTGTTGGCGATTCTGTTATGGTTGAGACTTGGGCCGGCGGAGAAACAGAGTCCGGGGAGCGGCCTCGGGAGCAGCTCAGGCCAATGAGCAAGGTGTCAACTGCACCGAATCAGTCTAGGATACTGATTATTGGCGATGAACATTCCTTCAAGCAATAGCACCAACTATAAAATCGTGAGTATTTTTATGCCAGGGACATACATGAACATGATTCTTGATGACATTGAAGCGCTGACAAAGGACTTCTCTCTTACCAGGATTATGTAGTTATAATGGGTGGATTCAACGACTTTAAAATCTCAAGAATGCCTTCTTTCAGGACTTTGTTGAATAATTTTAAAAAATTTTACTCATACAAATGTGTTCATATTTTCGGTGCCATTTGTGAAACAGAGCAGAGTCAATTTGTTTATTTATAGATTTAATAGTAAACTAAGTCAATTTGGTTTTAGGATAAGTAAATGTGTTCAGGGTATGTTTTGTATTTTGGACATCAATTCAGAACACGGTGTCAAATTAGATGTTAATGGTATGTATGCCCATATTGTTGGCATATTAAGCTGTAAGGTTAAAGTAAAGTCAAATCTGGCATTTGTTAAAACTGATGCTTTATATAGCTCTTCCTCAAATTTCTCAACTGTAGAATCTCATGTACAACCTGAAAATGGTGTAGGTCTGGGGCAGAAATTGCTTGTTTCTGACATGAGAGTAATTATTTATAACTTCACCTCCAACTAAGGAGGTGTTTGACAAATATAATGACAGTAGGAGTAAGTTATCTGTGTTACTTCTTCTTCAGTCCTTAAGAGGTAAGTGTGACAATTTACATGCATTTTCGGATCATTGTAATTTTCCTGATGTAGTTTTAGTTACTGAACATTGGTTGAGACAGGGCGAGTGTTTCTCTGTGGCGGAATATAAACCGGTCTCTGTGTTTTGTAGGGAGAATTCATTGCATGGTGGGACACTGATTTTGACTAGAATATTAAATCCTAAATACAGACAAAGAATATTATATGCTAGTAGAATATTCTTTGATACAGATTTGTAATCGTAGATAAGTTCAATCATATACTGAAGGAGTGTTCATTTGAGATTTCAGCCTGTTATTGTAAGAAAAACAATTTGTACATTATTCTTTGTATTTATCGTTCCCCTTCATCACATGTAAAAGAATTTTTTGATAAGCTTTACATTGCTTTATCTGGAATTTCATCTGGGTCAAGCATATTACTTTCTTCTGATTATACATTAATTTTAGTGATAAAAACTCTGTAAATATCATAAGGCTTCCTAATTTGCTTGTGTCTTACGGGCTAAAGATGCATGTTGAATCATCCACTTGTATAAGTAAACATACATCAAGTACTTTTGACTAGGTATATATGTTCCAATTTTGATAATGTGTCCTGTTCAGTGTTGAGTGCAAGTCTCTCTGAGCACGAGGCGGTTGGCTGTACATTCACGGGTTTGACTGAGAGACAAACAGAGCGTAAACGGGGTAGGATCTTTAGCACATCTGCCTTTGATAAGTTTAGCCAACTTGGTCTTAGGGTGAACTGGCCAGGTGTGCGTCTGTCCCCGGAACCAATTACTTCGTTTCATTCCATCTTGCTTAATTTCTTCAACTGAGCCTTGCATTGCGTTGGATTAAACATAAACCCAAGAAGCGTAAACCATGGGTTACTCAAGGCTTAAGGCTGTCTGGAGCTAATCTGCGTGCGCTCAACTATATTACATTGTTGCATACTGTAATAGATATCGCAGAATATATCGGAAACTTATAAAGGCGGCTAAGGAGCTTTACTATCAAAGCAGACAGCAGACTTACAAAAGCTAATAACAAGCAGAGGGAGAGCTGGTCTATAATTAATCTACTGCGTGCTAAATTGGGACACAACAGCGAAATGTCCACATTGATCCCAACACTAAACAGCTTCTATTGCACTATGGTTGAGAGCTTGACTCAGAAACTGCCTCCATCGAATGACCCTCTTACATGAGAAATGTGTCTGTGCCACAATCATTCGGTTTCCTCCCACTCATGCTGCAGAAGTTAGAGATGCTCTTCTGGGAATTAAGAACAAGAAATCCTGCGGAGAGGATGGACTCTCGGCCGAGGTGCTTTTGAGGTGGCCGGACAATGCTTTGGAGGCCTTAGCATGGGAATCAATGACTCCTGGTCTTGAGGAGTGTTTCCTGCTTATTTGAGGTCTGCGATAGTTATACCATTGCATAAGGGTGGAGACTTGGAAGAATAATTATCAAACTATCGCCCCATTTCCCTTTTATCCATCCTGGCAAAGACCATTGAACAAATTGTAAAGGTAAAAATGTGGAATTACCTTAGGTCACGTGCCCTACTTTCTTTGATCAATTTGGATTCCAGAGCTCAATAGGAACCCACATCTTTCTGGAGAGAGTACCTATATGAATCAAGGACAGGCAGTGGGTGCAGTGTTATGTGACCTTTCCAAGGCGTTTGATTGCGTCGACCATCGGATACTGCTCATGAAGCTTGAAAAATATGGATGCTTACATTCAACGCCGGAAAGACAAACGTGATGGGATTCAGGTGCGACATGCGGGGGTTGCAACTGGAAAGTGATCCACTAAGGGAGGAGTTAGAAAATTCTTGGGACTGTCCGTTGATGGCGATCTTCGTTTTGAGGAGCACATTATGGTGTTGAGTGGAAGGCTGTCTTCTGGGTGCTTTGCTATAAGGTCAATCAGGGAAGAACTTGGACAGGCAACAGCTTGAACAGTGTACTTTGGATTATTTGAATCGCATCTCAGATATAGAATCCCTTTCTGGGGTGTAAGCAGCCAATATCTGCTGAATATACTGTTCGTTCTGCAAAAAAAGCCATTCGGTTCATTGCTGGCATAAATCAGAGATAATCATGTACGCCTTACTTTATATCACTGAAGATTCTCACACTTACTTCTCTGTTCATTCTGGAGACAACATTTTTGTTCTACAAAAATGAACCAACAACAAGTGCCCGGGATAGCGAGGCCCGCCACCAAACTCGCCAGGCTTCAAACCTTCCCCTCCCCCTTCCTCGACCGACTATGGAACTGGCAAAAAAATGTTTAACCACCTGCCAGTTCATATTAGAGCTTAGGGCTAATAATTCGATTAGACTTTTCAGAAAATCAGTAAAGGAACTTCTTTAGCAAAGGCATATTATGATATGAGCGGGTTTTACACAGATAGATTGTTGTGATATTTTAATGTTGATTGCGTGTTATTACTGCTATTATATTAATATTTATTGGTATTAATTAGGGTATTTTATTGTGATGACGAACGAAATAGAAGAGACATACATGTGAATAATTCTAATAATATACTGACCAATTTTTTAAAATTTTTTGGTTTGTTGTATTGGTTTTCAAGTATATGAAGACTCAAATTTTTATTTTTTAAAGTTTTATATATTAGGAGCCTATATTTGCTACTATACTGTAATTTTAACCTGTATGATTGAATAGATATAAGTATAGTTGTAGCACGCTTTGTAAATGGAAACTAGTTTCTTGAACAATAAAGCACTTTTGATTGATTAACAATGACTCAGACATCCAATGTACATGTGTATAAAATTATTTAATAGGCTTCCGAATAGGATTAAAAATATAACTAATTATAAACAGTTTAAATGTAAAGTTAAAAACATTTTGTTAGATATTGAACCATACTCCATAGATGATTATTTAGATAGGCAGTTAGTATAGTACAAGTTTCTATGTGACGTCATTTCATTTCCTTTTGCATTGGTTATATACTTAATTAATGTGAATAAGTTTTGAAATAAAGAAATTTTCTGTTCTATATTAGTTTTACCTAGGCTGACCAGATATACTCTTTTTAAGAGTATTATACTCTTTTTGAACATCAAATACTCTATACTCTTTTTTCTTGTCCGATATACTCTTTTTCCCACGAGCCAGAATTTCCGTCATAAAAATTCGAATTAAAAAAGCAACCGCTGATAATCTGATTACTCGTTTGAAAATGCCTATTCGAAATTTGGCAACCCTGTGGCTATTGCGAGGAAAGGGTAGTTCCCAAGATGCATTCCGTTTACTATGGGCACAAACAATATAGCTACGCTATGGGTCGAAACAATTCGGCGAGGCTTTAGAGCCTTTGTTTACACTAGCAGCTAAATCCCACGCAGAACAAATGACCCCGGGTCGGCTCGAACAAATTTCGAAGTCAAATTAACTTTACACATGACCCTCCGCTCGCTTAGTTCGCTCCGGGGCCCAATCAAACAAAACTAACCACAACTAACCCAAAATTACAAACACCCAGGATCGTACCACTAGACCACGAAGCCTCTTGGAAGCATTTCGCTAAAACTTATAGACAAGGGTAAATAACGAAACTCGTTTGGGCCGACTCATGATCATTTGTTTTGCGTGGGGTTTAGCTGCTATTTTTGTGTACTATTTTAGAATGTCTAATATTTCACTTCACGCATAGCCCTCCGCTCGCTACGAAAGCACAACCAACAAAAACTAACCAACACTAACCCAAGGTATGCCCAAAATGAAAAAAAAAAAAACAACATTTTGCAAACATAACTTAAAAATTATAAAAAAATTTGCTCTCCCACTCGCGGGAATTGAACCTGGGTCGCCGTATCTCAAACGCAGGATCTAACCACTGGACCATTTCGTCTGCTTAAAGCAATTCACTTATTAGACATTCTAATAATAAACAGAGTGTATCTTGGGAAATAGCCGCTAATCCATTGCGTCGCACTTATGTCTACGCTTCATCGAATGTATGTGATGAAGATAAATAGACGTTTGCCGTACCACAACAGAGGGCTTCAGAGTTGCGCGCATTACATTGTTGACAAATACCATATCTTTAGGGTCTAGGGAGTTGCTGTCAACTGGTCCGTAGCTCAGTGGTTGGATGCAGAGTTTGCGATACGGCGGCCCAGGTTCGATTCCAAAGGCAAGGCATGTTTTTTTTTTTTTTTAATGTTATGTGTCTAGTTTTTTCTTCATTTTGGATAAATTTTGGTTAGAGTCTGTTGGTAGCGCTCCCGTAGCGAGCGAAGAGTGCAGAGGCCCATGCGTGAAATGTAATATTAAACATTTTTGTCAACAATGTGATGCGCGCGCAATTCTGAAGGTCTCTGCTGTGGTACGAGTAACGTCTTGTATGAAGATACCGGTATTGAACAGCGTGCGTATGCGAGATAGAGGCTGTAAGCCGAATCAATACTGCAATTACCCATGTCTTTACGGTGCAGTGAATTCGTTTCAAGCGGTCTAGTTATCAGAGCATTTGCTTGTCATGTTGGCGGCTTGGGTTCGATTCTCGAGTCGGCTCAAATATTGTTTTTTTTTTTAAGATTATGCTTGCTTTTTTTAATTTGGGTTAGTTTCAGTTCATTTTGTTTGGTTGCGCCCCAGAGCGAGCGGAGGGCCATGCGAGAAGTCCTAGACGCTTGTAAACGAACGCACCCGCAATCTGCGCATGCGGAGGCAAGTAAGCCAAAGTGATATTCCTCTGTGTAGACACGACTGTGTGGGTAACGCAATTTTCATTTCAGTCTCTTGTCCTTGCCTGTTTCAGTTATGAAACACGCATGCTAGACTCGCATTGCGCGTGGTCGCAACTTGACAACGAACTTCATATTGACTGCGAAAAGAAAAATAGCAGTAATAATAACAACGTCACAGTTTATACGGTGACGTACGGTATAAACTGTGACAACGTTTAGGTTGGGCGTGGTCTCCACAAAATATTCAGGTATCAGGTGTGCCCCATAATTTGGTCACAATAGGCCCCACGACCTTTTTGTTTTTTTAACGACTTATGGGTGCAAATTGGGCGTGCCACCCCAAAAAATGTCTGCTTCAAGCAGGGATCCTCCGAACTATATCTGTTACGTTACCCACCACATTACTTTGGTTATGGCTTTATGGTTTCTTGTATATACTCTTTTGCCTCTAAATATTTCTGGTCAGCCTATTTTACCACATAAAATGATTGGACTACATATACATAATATATGCCTGTATTGATGATGGTTTTATTGACAATGGGGTACTACTTGCACCAACATGTTAACCCTTAATTAGGCGCTGGTGTATTTCGTACACCATTCCTAATAATAGTTCAAGGATTTCGCTAATAAGGCATACCCCACCATACCGCTTCGTGTACCTTCCCGGTTACCATGTCTTCTACAAGCCCTGAAAGTACCAGAATGCTAGGACGCTCCGTAAATAGAGATGGCAATAAAAATTTAATAATCGATTAATCGATCATTTGATTAATCGAATAATACTAATCGATTTTCGATTAAAATTGATAGAAAATAATCGATTAATTAATCATTCGATTAATCGGATATTGATACTTAAATTTTTAAAATACTATACACAAAACTGATTAAATTTTAATAGGCACATAATTAATGGATAATGGATAAAAGAAAATAAATGGATGAAAAATGGGAAGATTTATTAATATTATTTATTACAGACCTAACCTAACTAACATTACATTTACTAATAATTATAAAATTATTATTTTTTTGCCCACGGGTTCAAAAACAGAAGTTAAGAGTGTTAAGACAGTCTCTTTGTAATGAACCTATTCCTCTTCTCCGTAGCTGTTGCCCCAGCCCTTGAGAACTATCTCTCAGATGGTTGTAATACTGTTTACAACGTTAGACTTGGAGCTAGCCCTAGCACTGCATCTAATGAGCCCAATGTATTAAATCACTTCACGCATGACCCTCCGCTCGCTACGGGGGCTCAAAGAACAGGAACTAACCAAAACTAACCCAAGGCACGCCCAAAATGAAGAAAAAATTTACAAATATAACCTTAAAAAAATTAAAAGACCGATATGAATTGAACCTCGGGCCGCCGCAAGGTTAACCACTAGACCACCAGAGCACTCCCAGACAATTCATTGCACCGTAAAGACATCGGTAAACTGAAGGCTGATTCGGTGCCGTGCTAGATCTAGCTCTAAATCGTTTATGTTACGTTTTTGAATTCCAATCCACCATCAACCGATCGAGACCGTTCCATTCATTACCAACGTAATAAGCACAACAAAACAAGTAGCGTCTTCCGACATTGGCCTGTTTTGAACTTTTCTGTTCGGTTCCACGACGCGACCTGACATTGGTCGAATCGGTAGAATTACCCATGTCTTCGCGGTATACTGAATTGCTTCCAACGGTCTGGTAGCTAAGTGGTTAGATAGTGGGTTTATGATACGAAGATTGCTGGTTCGATCCCCGTCAGTGCCGAGCTTTGTTTTTGATTCTTTTTAAGGTTATGTTTGTAAAATGGTTTTTTTTCTTAATTTTGGGATAGTCTGGGTTAGTTTTATCTGGTTGCGCCCCAGATCGAGCGAAGAGAGCGGAGGGCCATGCGAAATAACTTAATTATTGCCGACATTCGGCAAAGGTCGCCGAAGGTCACCAGAAAAGTTCAAGCCAGGCCGCTGTCTGAAGACGCTAGTAACAGTAGTAGCCATCGTCTAAGGTAGTAACAGAGCACAGAAACAGACTTATTCGGATCTCTTCGATTCCAATCGCGAAGTAGCAGTAGTAATGTAAATCAAATTAAATTTCCTACGATTAGTTGATATAAAAGATAACTAAAAAGCAGTTTCGATTAATATGAAATTAATCGATTAATTACTGATTAATTGAAATAAAAAATATCATATGATTAATCGAAACAAATTAATCGATTATTCATTCATTTGATTAAATCGCTGCCATCTCTATCCGTAAAGTGATAGTCTCGTGATAATTTGAACTTGGTGCCTAAAATACACCACGCGACCAATTATGTAAGTAATAAACTTGCTTTATGTTTGTATGTAAAGAGCATAGTCAAAAACCTCTGCCTACAGTGTTCAAACAAAAACAGTGACATATCTGAAGATGAATAATTTTATTACAACGTTTTCTAAAAACTATTTTTAATTTCTTGTTTAATATTTTATTTTTAAAATTGTTTTGTACTACGGCGTTTTTCATTCATTTTATCTGTATAAAATTGGAATATTGTTGAGTTTTGTATTACTAAACATATTAAAACATCGAAATAATGTCTCGTTTTTTTATATGAAAAAAGTCTGCTTTAATAATATAGGTATAATGTGGTGTTTTTTTTTTATGGCAGTGGCACACACACTAAAGGAAGATCCTATGGCGCTCGACGAGCGGCGTGTGTGCGAAGACGTTGATTGACACGGTTCTTGAATATTTGTAGGTTGTAATTAGTGGGAAACAGATGTCCTGGAAGTGAGTTCCAAAATACACCGCGCGACCAGCTATGTAAAATTTTGTGCGCGCCTACTAAGGGTTAAAAACTATCCTGTATAATCTATGCAATAATTATAAATAATCTTTCCTTGTAATCTGTACAGATAGTCAGATGCTTGTCTTGTTGCAATTGTGTTTGATTGTCTTAATTTAATAATATTTTAATCGAGATATCCTGTTCTGTAATTGGGTATTTACTTGCAGAACAGTGTACTTTAATAAATAAATTAAACTTGGGATTAGTTTGGTTAGCACATCAGAGGGGCAAGTACCTAAAAAATGAACTCCTAACTGATTCATTTGAAGTCATAAGTCTAAAAGGGAGCAAGAGTTTTCAGTTTCTGATGATAGAAGCAATTTAAAGTGCATTGAAAGTATATTGTTGTCTGACGATACTAGTTTGTTATCGCTATCAGTCAGTCATCAAATAATAAAATGACAATGTTAGATTTGGCTTGTTTTTCCTCTTTTGCTTGATATAGTATTGTGGTAAATAAAACGATATTTAATCACTCCATACTCTCTTTAATCCTGCAGTGTTGTCAAATAGAACAGCATTTTTAAATTCACCACTCATGTCAATCATATAATAGAACCTATGACCCTTCACTTTTAATGGTATAAAGGATGTGGCAGCTGTCCTCGCTTGTGTTGAACTTATATTTTTTAAGTCTAATGTAAACATTCTATTACGTCCGAAGGGTGCATATGTAACAATTGTTGCTTCTTTACCACCTTTCCTTAATACTAGATATTTAACTGCTCGAAGTGTATATATCCATGTCATTCCTAGTATACCCCAACCTAAAAACAAGATAAATATATTCGTATATTGTTAATACTTCTATAAACATGTTTCACCCAGTATTGTTCTTACCTATAATGAAAGAAATTAATGACAAACTATTTCTCCATTTAGATTCGCCAAGATTAAGTTTTCTCCACCATACAGTTTCTTTGGTCGGGTCCACAGGAATGTCCTTTAACGTCTGGTATGCAGTTACTGCTAAATAAGACCAAAATCCAAACTGAGCTATTCCAAAAATATTTATCGTTTTAAAGAACCTGTCATTATCAGATTTATACAGTATAACATCTTTAATTACATTTGTATTTACATCTAACCTTGTTTGACCAAATGAACGATAAATTGGTGAATATAAATTGTATCTTTTGATACCAGGAGCACAATTTCTTGCTTTCGAACATAGTTTTAGCAAGTTATTAATTAGAAAGTTATTCATATTTTGTTCTAATTTCTAATTTTAATAATTAATTTTGAGGTTAAGATTTTGTGGTTAAGTTCTTGAATTGAATTGAATTTGAAATATGGACTCCCTTCAAGAAGGGAGCCGTTTGGCGCTGCTACGAGGCAATTTGCCAGTGCACCCTTCGCCCGGCGCTTAGGGAGCGGTAGAGCTACCCTTCTACATCCGTTACACGTTATTCCAGTTTGAAGGGCTTTGTATTCGGGGGCGATTGCAACGTTGTCGGGCTCTGGACCCTGTTACAACCACCGACTTTTCACACGGCACAAATAGAAACCCCTTACTGGGTATTTCCTTTGGCTAAAGACAAACACTTATACGATGAAGTGGCACAGACGACGCTGGCTATGACGTCCGCTTCTTTCTCGAGGGGACAAATCGGTCCCTGAACGATTGCCACGCGTTACCCCAAAATGGCCGACGAAAGAGCCGCTACTCAACAGCGATGTTATCCCGACCGAGAACTAAACGGAAGTGTGGTTAAGTTCAAATAATATAAGGCGCGATCGGGATGCTCACGCCATTCACTCCGTGCATACCTAAAAGTACTCCAGCCTTTCGTGCAAATGGAGTAGCTCTTTCAGCGTTCGACTATTACGGAGTGGGGTAAAAGCGTTCACTCCAATCAAGGATCTTAAATCTTTGACTCCAAAAGTTCCACCACAGCTTACTGTTTGGTAAGCTGTGGTTCCACCTCGCAGAAGGGAGATATTGGAGTGGGCCTGCGTACTAGCGTAGTTTGAGAATCGAGCGAGAAGTGTCATTTTCGATTTTCATTTTGTGTCTTGTTTCTTGAGAATTTTAATTTTGTTTGGGTCATATGCACAAATTTTGTGGCCATGTGTAGTCCAAGATTATAAAGATATGGAAATAAGTAAATATTCCCATTGTCCTGTTGTAGACGAGGCAGGTAACTTCGTTATATTTGATGGATCACTGGTACTATGTAACAAAACATTAATAAAATTTGTAGTTGTGCAAACATTGTGTCCGAATTCTCCTAAAAAAAAAAACATCCTAAAAATTAAAATTGAAAACAGAAAACAGCTGGCTTGAAGCTTGAATCTGTCAGTAATCTGTCGTTTCCAGGTAGAACAACTCCGAATCGTTCGACTATACATTTTGACACCATACGCTCCAAGATCATGTGCCCAAAATTCCACTCGTACTCCACTCCAACTCCATTTTAATACCCGAACCCAGCATCTATAGGTGTTTTTCTTTCACCTACACCAACTGCACTTCGTGTACGTCAGTGTAGCTCCACCAAATAATCGTGCAGCAGCGAAAGAAAATGCCATCTCACCGTTGTGATCGCAAAGTATTATTGCCTTTTTCATGATTTTCTTACAAAATTGTCTTGGGACTTGGGCAGCAATAGCTTTTCAAAATTCTGGGTTAATAGTAGTAGTACTGTCTACTGGCCTTTTTCGTGAGAAAATTCAGCCAGAAAAAACCTCTATCCGGCTTAGTTAGAGCTGGGGCGTACCATCCCAGGTAAGTTACACCTGATGGATAGAGATACTATTTTTAGAGCCTCCAGTATGTCGAGTATGTACTCCTGGGGGCTCAGACTTGTACTTGCACGACTTGTTTTAAGGTTCGAACACCACCGGCTGGACAATCACAAACATAAAAATCTGATGCTTGCACGGGCCTATCCCCGGCTGGACGTCCGTATCTTATTCGGGGAGAAAACTACCCGGTCCCTGAACGTTCACCATGAATTCCCAAAACTAACATATATCTATATCTATATGAAGCTGGAACAAAATGGCCGATACCCGACACGTGCACCCTCGACCGAAGACGAAACGGAAGTCCAAATTCTAGGTTAAGTTTTGATTTATTTACTATTTTTCCGCCAGTTTGCCATTGTCCCACCATCCTGCACCAACTTGCACCAACAAAATAGTCGATGGAGAAAGTACTGCACTAAATGGCACTCAGTGCAAGTGCATGGGAGAAAGAAAAAGAGTTGGTGCAAAAGGTGTACTTAGTGCAAGTGAAAGAAAAACACCTATTATAATAGTCCGATTCCGATTGTCTGATTTGTCAAATCGTTCCCGATCGCGATATTTCAGTTCGTAGTGCACTTGTAAATGTAAGCGATTTAAAGACCTGCAATTGGCAAGTATATGGCCCTCCGCTCGCTTCGCTCGCTCCGGGGCTCAAGAAAAGGAAACTAACCAAGTGCTAACCCAAGCCCTACCCAATAAAAACCCAAAAATCAAGAAAAAAACTGTTTGTTTACTTAAAAAAAAACTAAATCCGACGGGCTTTAAACCCGGGTCGCCGAAGTGAAGGCCAACCATGCGGACCCCTAGACCATCTGCTGACTTAGAAACAACTGGTTTCATCGCTAAGATATGCGTCACTTCACGTAGCTAGATAATCACGCGCCTCTCATTCATAAGTGCACTATGAACTGCTTCCCGATGACGAAATACTGCGTGCGACGCGATGTTATGAGAAACTCATAGCTGTGTGGATGGGCTCTGCTGGTTCAGTATCAGTGGTTAGATGCTAGGCCTGTGATACGGCGGCCCGGGGTTCAATTCCTGTCGTTTTTTTTTTATTTTATGGTTATTTAATATTACTGCTTTTTCAGTCCCCCTTTCGGGGAACCAATGGCTCTGCTACTAGGCAATACCCCAGCACCGCCCTTCGTCCGGCGCTTAGGGAGAGGTAGAGCTACCCTTCTACATCCGTTACACGTTATTCCGGTTTGAAGGGCCTGACTCGGTGGGAACCTCCAATAAGACGGGTCTGTGCCCCTGGAAATTCCCGATCTTTACACAATAAGCTAATGCACTGCACGACTAGTGTCTTATGCAAAGGGGCTTCACACAATGCAGATATAAACAGTTGCTGTCAGAAAGACTTTCCATCTCCGCAGGGCCTACGCCTCGATCTCCTGCAGATCACGTAATCACGTGAAGGAATTTGAAAGAATCTTCGTAGGAATCGACCCTACATTAAGCGGCCCCCCCTAAACACTGTCCTAACTGGCCACGACTTCCCCTTTCGAATCGATGGGGCCCACAACGCTTTCTGCCGCGAATCACGTGCACTTCCCGTGCGAAGTCAGGTTAGAAAACCAGGCTTCCTTCCCACGTCCGAACACCACCAACTCCAAGACGGAAGTGATTTTATGGTTGTTTGTTGTTTGTAAAAAGTATTTTGTTCATTTTGGGCATGACTGGGGTTAGTTTTTGTTCTTTGAGCCACCCAAGCGTCAGGCGTGAGGTTAAATAATACCGTGCCAGGTCTAGCTCTAAGTGTTGTTATGGAACCTACAGTGACTCTAACGAGGAGTCACTGTAAAGCTGCATTTACATTCAATTTGAAGTCAAATTCAAGCTGAAATTTGCCTGCTTGTCATATGGTGACAGCACGTAGCATTTACATTGGACAAAATTCGAGTTAACACTTTGAATTTTGTTAAGCTGCTTGTCAAACGCAAGCAGAAAATAAATTTGTAGGTTAGACTATTTTTGTTTATCTTAATATTCTTTAATGTTGCTTTGTTTAGGTTAGGTCTAATTTATCTATGGATTTCACAAATTTCAATTTTGTGTTAGAATAAATTAACATTTGTATCAAACAATTCGCACACATATAAAATGGACTTTGAAGGGCTCTAGTTTGAAGGAAATGATTTTTTTGAAGGCACTGTAATTGAAAAAAACGATTTCAACTAGGAATTGTTCTTAAAAATGATTTGTTATTATCTGGCAATTTACAGCACACAAAATAAAACATTCCATACGTATAATTACGTAACCTAAAAATTCGTTCAATGTAAATGACATATTTGCGAATTGCACTTTGACTTGGACTGCAAATTGAATGTAAATGCAGCTTAATGGAACCAAGTAGAGATGGCTGTCTAATACTGGAACTGATCTCGCTGATTGATCGACTGTCCACTGATCCACCGCAAAAAAATAGTAGACAAAGACGACGTAGACGTTGCCCGAACCCCAGCACAGGTATTTTTGTTGGTTGAGCCTCCGTAGCGAGCGGAGGGCCACGCGTGAAGTGAAATATTATAATACCTCTGACACAATCGTGTCGGGAACGCTTTGAGACTGGCGCGACCCAGCCTGACAGCTTGCAAAACACGTTCCCGTCACAGATAACTCGCGTCTACCCATATATTTAATACTACTATATCGTGTGTCAAGCTTCTTTACTATGGAACTGCAGTTCGCCGAGGATGTACTTGTCGCACTTGCTTGATGTGTACTTTGGTTAATTTGCGCATGAGCTAGCGAGGCAAATAGTATAGTATATTTCACATATTAAAATCATAAATATGGTATGTACGTTTTGAAATCCAAGTCAGTGTGAAACGCCCTCATCATAAATTAGTATTTATGTTAACAATATAATTTAGGAAATTTATTTGTCGTATAACTTTAATGATATTCCAAAAATAAATAGATGTTTGTGGTGGATAGAAATAATTGAAAAACAACATATGATTACAAAACAATATGAACATTAGTTTTCAAACAGGATATAACTGCAGATATTCATTTATATATTTTTGGGTTAAGAGGTAAATAAAACATGATATTATGACACTTGTAATTTTATTGCCCCTTAAATAAAATAGTGTATTTTTGCCTTATATAGGTATTCTTCTTTAGACATTTGTTTGGCTTCATGGAAAAATCTCACATTTATGTACAAATCCATAATTAATTTACATAATTGTATTCTATGATTGGCATCTTCACTACAAGTTCACACCGACAAATTGTCCAAGTTTGAAATAACAATAAACAAAGTAAGAATAGGCATTTGAGTAAAGTACAAAGCAAACAGTAAACACCAAAATGAACGACTGTAAACGGCAACAAACAACAAAAACTTAGAAATAACAATAAACAAAGTAAGTATAGCGATTTGAGTAAAGTACAAAGCAAACAGTAAACATCAAAATGGACGACTCACAATGACTTTAATACTGTAAACGGCATATATTTATTAAATATATGGTAAACGGCAATAAACAACAAAACGGCAAACGAGCTGACAATTCGGCGCTCTCGGCTCTATACGACCACGCACACGTGGAGGCGATCGATAATCGAAGGGGCAACGCTTATTGGTTGAAATAATTGACTTGCGCTCAACGCTGAAAGTACACATCTATCATTCTATCTCGTTTTGATTTCGGACAAATTTTGGCTCGACTCACGATATAGTAGTATTAAATATACATGATACAAAGAATTTACCACGTAATAGGTATTTGACGAGCTTATTTAAGAATCATAATTTACAATTATTTACAGTTATATATTCATGCAATTTGATCATGTCTATATTAATAAATATTATTGTCTATGGTAATTATTATCAATACTTGAAGACTGGTAAGTTCATAGTCAATACATGTAGTATTGGTATCGGAGGTCACACCTTAGCTCTAAAGACAATCAATGTAAAACGAAGTTATTATTTATAAAAAGTGTAACTTTAGTGTTTAAAATCTGGCTAGTAACACTTCTCTTTTAAATTTTTCCCGAACTTCCCAACAGTTCAAACCGAAAGTCTCTTTCGAAACAGTCTTCTTCGAATTGCCTCAAACACACCGTAGCAGTATCCACACTAAAATTGTCTATCTCACAGGCATTTATCCATGCTTTTCTTAAAAAATCCTCAGAAGGAAACTGGAAAAACCTAATGTCCTTCACTTTTGTGCAGCTCTTCGCTTGATTATTCAGTTTGTACACAGCCACAGCACAACGCATTATTTGACGAGCTTATTTAAGAATCACAATTTACAATTATATATTCATACAATTTGATCACGTCTATATTAATTAATATTACTGTCTATGGTAATTATTATCAATACTTGACTGGTAAGTTCATAGTCAATACATGTAGTATTGGTATTGGAGGCTACACCTTAGTTCTAAAGGCAATCAATGTAAAACGAAGTAATTATCTATTAAAACTGTAATTTCAGTGTTCTAAATCTGGCTAGTAACACTTAAATTTTTCTCGAACTTCCCAACAGTTCAAACCGAAAGTCTCTTTCGAAACAATCTTCTTCGAAATGCCTCGAACACATCCTAGCCAAAAAGCACATTAAAGTTGTCCAATCTCTTACAAGCGTTTATCCATGCTTTTCTTAAAATATCCTCGGAGGGAAACTGGGAAAACCTAATGTATTTCGCTTTTGTGCAGCCCTTCGCTTGAATATTCAGTTTGTACA
This sequence comes from Pissodes strobi, assembly GCA_016904865.1. Lineage (NCBI taxonomy): Eukaryota > Metazoa > Arthropoda > Insecta > Coleoptera > Curculionidae > Pissodes > Pissodes strobi. The sequence goes on from MU185126.1 coordinate 60,268, forward strand.
CAGCCACAGAACAACGCATTATTTACCACGTAATATTTGACGAGCTATTAGGAATTAAACCTTGATAATAACAAAATCCGATAAAATCAAACTTAAATATCAATTAAAAACTACTTCAAACACTCTGAAAACCGTCATTTGTAATTAGAACAGCTCTAAACAACATTAAAATAACATAGGTTAAGCGGCCTGTCACCAAAATATGTCACCGATGACGTAGTCGACAATCGGCAAAGCCCCGCCCACATGCGCAATGTCATATCTTCTTTTTTCTTTGTATCATGTTAAATATATGCGTCTACCTACCGCAGATTTTCGATCTTCGAACCTGCGCATTTGGCAGCAGCCCGGTGTGTCGTTCTAATATTTCACTTCACGCTTGTCCCTCGGCTGGCTTCGGGGGCTCAACCAAAACGAACTAACCCATGGCAATGCCAAAAATCAAGAAAAAATGCCTGAAAAATATATGAAATAATTCGCACGCATGCGCGAAGGCTCATAGGGTAGGTAGACGTGAATGTTGCAGATACTGTCTGACGTGCGTTGTTAGAATGTCTAGTACAGTTCACGCATGGCCCTCCGCTCGCTTCACTCACTACGTGGGCACAACGAACAAAAACTAACCCAAGGCATACCCAAAATCAAGAAAAAAACTTTTCACAAGTATAACGTCAAGAAAATAAAAAAAACCATAGGCAATCGAACCCGGGCTGCTGAACCAGAGATCTAACATCTTAACTACTGACCCACCAGAGAACTTGTAAGAAATTCATTGCATCGTAAAGACATGGGTAAAATAGACACGCAATCTAACGAAAACAACCAATATATTCCGACAAATCGGGAATGTATTTTGCACACTGTCTTTATCCGCTGGTCTAATATTTCACTTCACGCATGAGCCTCCGCTCGCTTCGGGGCGCAACCAACAAAAACTAACCTAAAATGAAGAAAAAAACGTTTTACAAACATAATCTTTAAAAAAATTAAAAAACGCGTTGCCACTGTCGGGGATTGAGCCAAGCAGCTGCGCCTTATACATTTGATCACAAGCGAAGCATCCAACCATTGGACCACTATGCCTGCTGAAAGCATTTCACTTATTAGACATTCTAAAATAACAAACACTTTAAGTCCCGCCAAATTGTTTCGACCGTTAGTAAACCGAATGGATCTTGAGAACTAGCCGCTAATAAAATATAAGGGATGTTTATTTATGTAAAATGAACAATGATTAGACACACATTTTTCCTAAACATTTGTCACCGCACGGGTATAATTGCCACTACTACGCGACAGTTGAATAAATCAACTAATTACTACAGATACATTTTGAGATTTCAAAAAAAAATGAGCCAGTCTACTAGTACTTGACACTGATGTGTAAACATAGATCCATATCGACATGCACAACTATTTGAGCAGCCCTGGTAAAATCACTGCGCATGGTTTTGATGTCACAGCCGTTTTCACATTTCCGTCCCCATCCGCTCGAACATTTCCGTCCCATTTGCCGAGATTTACCTCATACCGCCGCGTAAGATGTGTACACATCATAAAGTTTAGAAATCTAAATTAATTTTACATGTTTACTAACGCGCCAACGTCATACATTTATTTCATTATTAACAATTATATAACAGCATGTCCTAATATATGAATACGCCTTAGTGCTAGTTAAACTAGGGCCTGTTCTGTTGTTGTGCCTGGCGTTGTTCGGTCAACAGGACACGACGCCCTTAGGGGGCTAATCTTACCCTATCCATAAGTTAGGTGTAGCAGAGCTACGGGTGCTCGATCTTTCCCTAGGTATTCCCTACAAAGTCGCTACAGATAAGTTGTTGGCCGGAGCTATATTGATTATACTACTTTTTGCAGTCTGTTGTTTAGTTACCAAGAAATTATGCAAGGAAAACTTGAGAAAAACTTTGTTTCAATGCTCTCATGGAGCAGGAGACCATAGGATAAAATGACACCACATTATGTACAACATAGACCTAATACTACTATATACAAGTAAAGACTTAATGATATAAGCTCCTGTATTGTAACAACTTCAGATCGTATAGGTCGAGCCCCGCGTATCAGGCTGCGAAGACACGGATGTTTCTGTGGTTGGAAGTCAAGTGTGAAATGTATAAGGCGCAGCTGCGTATTTATAGTACGTACAGCACCTTTAACAAGCAACATAATGTTTCTTCTGAATTGGGCTTATGGCGGCCTTAGTCGCTTGTAAAATAAAGTCAGCTCTCTGTATATAGTGCCATGCCTAATGGGGTGCTCGGGGTCGTAGCGTTTATCTGCGATGTTTTCAGTGAGCGGCGATCCATTGACTTGGTGCTCAAAGAACCTACATGCGAGGCCATCAATGTATTCTTCGACGTATTCAACGCCAGACCACTTATGCAGGTCCTCGGTTCTAACGCGGTCGCGTAGAGTCAAGGAAAACGCCGCCCTCAGATAGCTATTGAATTATTTGAAGTTTTTTACTTGTGTGTGCGGGCCACCGAGCACCACACAGGAGCAGCGTGTAGTAATGCAGGCCTTACTACAGATTTATACAAGATGAGCTTATTAGCGGGGCTCAGGTAAGACCTGCTCACCACTAGCAAGCCCAGTCCTTTCTTTATGGCCGTATTTTTGCTAATTATTGCCTTGATATGCCCACTAAAATTCAATTATTATCAAGCGTGATACCTAGATATTTTACTTGAGCTTTAGGCCGTGGTGTGTTGCCTATTACGAGAGGTGTAACATCTATATCCCTTCGTTTGCGTGTAATAACTATGAGATCTGTTTTGTTCGCATTAAGGGAGATCTTCCACCGCTCGTAGTAGGGAACAAGCACGTTCATGTGCTCGCTTAATCTTGACTTCGCCACTTCCGCTATAGGATGCGAGGAGTAAATTGCCGTATCGTCGGCAAATAGGGCTTTATTGGTTTCGGAATGAGACGGAATATCTGCAATATAAAGATTGAACAGCAGCGGCGACCATACTGTGCCCTGTGGCACCCCTGCGACGAGTCTCCTGCTCGCAGAAGTGTGTTTATCTACTTTTGCAACGAAAGTGCGTTCGGCAAGGTATGACGCGATTAGGGACACTATGTGAAGCGAAAGGTTGTGCTTCGCTAGAAGTTTATACAGTAACCCCGCGTGCCACACCCTGTCGAACGCCTTCTCGATGTCCAATAGTAGTAATGCCACTGATTGTCTCGCACTGAAACTTTCGTAAACGTCAGATGCGATTTTCGCGGCCAACATGACGGTGCCGTTCCGCCCGCGAAAACCGAACTGTTCAGGGGGCAAGATGTTAAGCCGATCGACCTCCCTACTGATCCCCGGCAAGATTAGCCTTTCAGCTACCTTCCCGAAGGTGTTCAGCCTAGAGATCGGCCGGTATGACGAAGCTAGTGCGAAATCTTTCCCTGGTTTAGGGATATGTATGACGCACGCTGCTTTTCAGGATTTCGGGAAATGTTGCAGCCTGATTACCGCGTTAATTATATGCATAAGATGGTTAATTGATTTTTTAGGCAAGTTTTTCAGGACTAAGTTTGGAATATTGTCCGGGCCGGGAGCTTTATTTCTCGGCAAACGACTGAGAGCTTTGCGGATATCCGCCGGAGCGACTCTCAACTTATCATACACTGGCGGAAGGATAGGGTACTTCTGCTGTTTAAAAACGTTAACAGCATAGCTGTATTATTGTGCCTGCTCAGGGAGGGTATCAGGCGACTCACTGCAGACGCCCCCCAGGTAATCGGCGTAGGCCTCCGCTTTTCCCAGATCGCTAACGATATCAAGACCACGATATTTGATAGATGGGACTCGCATACTACCTCCGCGGACTCGCCTGGCGAGCTTCCAGCAAGCCGTCATCCCTGCTGACAGACTTGATGTAGTCCTAGTCCAGCCATACTTGGCTCCTATACTCCCGGATTTAAACCCTTATTGATGTAGTCCAGCCATATTTGGCTCCTATACTCCCGGATTTAAACCCTTATTTCCTCCGTCAGCGCATTAATGCGAGCGGTTCCCATTTGTGTCCGGCTTCTCTGCCATCTGCGTCGAAATCGGTTTCTAAAAGCTATAAGTTCAAGGATAGGTTCAGGGAGGGTTTCTGTCTTAGGGTGGATGGTTACCCTAGGGCACATGGCATCACGGATGCGCTGGATGTTAGTTGTAAGCTTTTCAACTTCATTCGCAAGCTCCTGGATTGTCTCTATTTGCCTGGGAACAACAGTTAACTCGCTTAACCTAGCCCGGAACTTTCTCCAATCAAGATTCCTGTACGAAACGACGGTGTCGCTCGACGTAGGGACCCTACAGTACAGGCCAATTTTGATCGGAAGGTGATCCGAGTTTAGGGTATTTAATTCCTGTAACTGAGTGGTTCTTATCGCTCCCCGAGTAATAGCAACATCCAGGAACGAGTCATTACGAAGATAGGTAGGATTTGGAGTTCTATGGTAGGATATTTCCAGATTATTTTCGACTACACCCTTAAGTAGTCTACCCCTGCCGTTAGTTGTGCCGCCCCAGTCAACGTGAGTGGCGTTGAGATCGCCAATTAGCAGGGATTTGTTTGTTTGTTGTTTTGCGGGAGAAGAGCAAGGATATCGTTCGCCGTGAGGCGGAGAGGCATAGCAGCCACACACACGCAGGCCGCTCTCTAGTTCGATACTAACATGTTCTATGGCATAGCGTATGTTGTATACTCGCCGGTAGCGAAGTGACCTGTGTATGAGGCAGGCCACGCCTCCTCCGGGTCGATCGGGCCTATCAAATCTCTCGATATTGTAGCTCCTAATCTTAAACGTAAAATTAGGAACTAAATACGTTTCGTTGAGAAAAACAATCTGAAAATTGAAGGTTTTCATAAAATTATGGAATTCGCCCATTTTGGGCCTGATGCTGTTACAATTCCAACTGGCGACAATTAGCATGATATATCGAATCTCGCATATTCAAACGAGAAAAAGCGTATCGAGGCTTGCAGGATTTCTGCTTTGTCATCCCGACACGCTTCAAGCATGTTTGAATAAAGTCCAGGGCCAGAAAAAGCTGGTCGAGATTGACTAAATTGTTGATTTTAATAACTACATTATTTAGGTTTGTCATGGTATTAGCGGTAGTAAACAGGGCAATCCTCGTCGATGGCTCGGTGGGGGCCGCCGCAATTAACACATTTAATAAAGTCCTGTGAACATTGCGTAATGTCGTGGTGCGACCCCGCACATTTGCTGCAAGCAGTCTTCCTGCTACAGTACGACTTGGCGTGGCCGTATTGTTGGCAGGTTTTACACTGCAAAACCGCTTTTCCGGAACGTCTAGCTTCCCATGTTACTCTAACGCACATTAGAGTTCTTATCTCGTTATTAAGGCGTCTTAATGTATAATCGGTTCCGAGAATCACTAGAAACATTGGTGTTCTCGTTTTACGCATTTCGTAAATGTTTCTGGGAATTATAGTGTATTCGTCACGCAAAGCTTCTGAGATGTCCTGTGCCTTGATATCCCCGTCTAAGCCGCGTAGGACAAACGCTCTGGATTTCTCCTGTGACTCGGCATAAGTACGGAACTCTGTCCTTTCTTGTTCCAGGGTGCGTTTCAACGTATGCAAATCATTGGCGTTATCACAGTAAACGATGACCGAGTTTTTGGTATACTTTAATTGATACTTAGTTATTCTCATCTCTTTTAGATCTTCCCTGAGCTGTCGGTGGTCTGCCGGACGGCCCTTAATGACGACGGGTGGAAGGGGTTGGATCTTGCGTTTAGGGGTGTTTTTGCTCTTTTTGTCAGCAACTGCTTTGCGTTTAATTCCCGCAGAGGCAGAGGTGGACGCAACGCTCACAGTATCCTCGTCCTCTATATTGATGTCCTGTAGAGGCTTAAAGTGATTTGAGGTAACTACAGGGGGTTGTCCCATTTTTGAATTTGCGTTTAAACGGCAGTTGCTTAAACGGCGTCTTAAAAGCATTCTTTTCATTAGCTGTTACCAGGGGATCAGAAATCGGGGGCGGCGGAGGTGCCATTAAGGTAGGCTCGTTGCCATCCGGTGCGGTTTGCATTTTTTTTGCTTCTTTAGCGCAAAAAGTTTCTTTACTGTTTTGTGCTGGTTGGCGGTCAGCCAAGGTCACCTTGGGCTTTTTCAAGTTTTCGGATTGAAGATCAGTAGGACGGACTGGCCTTCTTTTTGCCGGTGTCGATTTTCGACGCGACATTTCGTTTGATCTGCATATAAGGGTGGGTGTCCCGAAAGTGTTGACGAACTTTCGAAACTAATTTTCTGGTGTCAATATGGCTGGGGTCGCAATCCCGAAGCTTTTCATAATCTAGCCTACATTGTACACATATTTCAGCGAATGTTTTAGATTTACTTTTTATTTTGCGGATGGAGGCTTCGGTAAGGTTCGAGTCTGGCGTCAGACAGGTGTCCTGCTAAGAATAACAGCGAACAAGCCGTGAAATATGTGGAACTCTCAGACAATTTCAATATCCTTCATGATGCCGCCATTCCGTACTCGAAAACCTACAGTAGGTTTTTCCTCATTATTTTAGGGAGTCTTCAATTGTTAAAACACCATTCATTGCCCTCCGCTCGCTTCGGGAGCAAAACGAACGGTAGCTAACCAAAGCATACTGAAGATAAAGAACAAAAAACTTCAAGACATTTGAATTCAAGGGCTGAAGTCAAACATCAGCACGTCAACTGAATCGCACACATCATTTTACGACGATCCATGTAAACTAGTCGATAGATTGAACTTAACTAACGTCGGAAACGGCAGTAATATCCGAGTATAACAAACCGACTATACTCTGGTAATATATCAAGTCAGCTGATATTAAATCATGGATCCAAATGTAGATCGGATCCGCGATGTTATTACTGCGAAGTCACTCAGTGTGGGTTCCCATGGTACACTTTTAGCGGAACTGGCGTAACACTAACAGGATATTCGTACATTTGATTGTTTAAAATCAGCCATGTCGCCAAATTTCTATTGACCCTTGAAATACGCAAAAAGTTAACTTGGGCTCAACTTTTTGCGGATTTTATCATCTGTCAATAATGTCATCCGTCATTTAATGCCTGTTTACTTCACTCATTATGTATTTTTTGTTGTCTATTGATTTTTCCTTTTTCCAAATAAACCAAAGAAAAATAACTTTGGGTCAATGAACCGTTAAACGCAATACAACATAAGTAAATGGTCAAGGTCAAGCCATGGATGCATGTATCGAGGGGGCTTCGCCAAAAAAAGCGTAAACTAGGCTCTTCCGTTCTTCCGCTTTTTTTTCACCATGGGAACCCACACTCATTCGTAACTGAGATTCGAACACCTTGATTGCATAACAATAATTAGGATTCCGATTATTATTTTAACCTGATAATTAATTATTACAATTAGATTAAAGCCATGTTTGTAAGCAAAAACAACTGCAATCAATGAAACATAAAAAAGTTTTTTTATTAATCAACGTTAATAATATATAATTAGTTTTTCTAATATTTGCATATAAATAATACAGGATCCTGCAATAGTTCGTCTATAGCTTACCTACCACAAAAGTTAAACATTTGATCCTATTGCTAATTTAATATATACATAGCACCGTTTTTAGGACATTATTTTCAAACATACATGGTGATCCAGAAAAAAGCCGCACGATGAGACTACATTTTCTTAAACAGAACACCATATATTAGTGGATTATGTGAAAAATTCTATGTATATTTGAAATAACATAGCCTATCTATACTTATAAATTCAACTTTTTGAAATATTGTCGATGAAAATTGACATTTTACACAGTGTGACAGGCTCTTAAATCTATGCGACTTATCTTAAAGCGAGACAGTTTGCATTTTCCTATCTTAGATTTTCATAACCTATCGTAGCTAAGATACGAAAGTGCAAACCATTTCACACCAAGTTAAACCTGTCATAGTTTGTAAAATGTCAATTTTCAAACGGCAATATTGGGAAAAATTACATTTTGGTATAGAGTATGTTATATCAAATATACGTAGAACTTTTTCCAGAACTCAAATATCCACTAATATACAAGACATTCTATTTAAAAAATTTAGTCCCATCGTATCACACTTTTTTGGGACACCCTGTATGGTAATCATTTCCTAAAATACGCTGTTATGCATATATTGGGTTAGCACTAGGACGACATTTTTAACATGTGTGGTATAGGAACTATAGAAGCTGGATGTACTACTGCAGGACCCTACACATGCACCTTAATAACCACATTTTATCCATAAGATTATCACAGCCACGCGTTAACTTTGATGTGAGCCTTCAAAAAATATTTCTGCATCCTTGGAGCAACGTTTTAAGAATTCACTAAAAAATAAGAAGGAAATCATTACAAAGACTAAACATGTAATTATTTGAACCTTTCCATGTTCATTTCGGAGAAATTTCTCAGTTCAATTTAATTCAAAAAATGAATGGCATATAAAAAATAAAATATGCCTTCAAAAAACATATGAAGTTTTTTGATGTAGGGATCATCCCTAAATAGGTATAAAGTCATGAAATGTTTATTATCAGATATCCCAAAAACGGCCAGAGACATTTTAAAATATGCACAATGAATATCTAACTAAAATGGAAGTAGTGATTCCATTGCCAGCGTTTTTTCTAGTACTTTTTTCCGAACATTTGTTTTTCGAATAAAATATATTTTTAAACAAATATTTTCCAACAAATTTTTGCGACCTAAATCATGCTTCCATATTGTAAAACAAATACTTACTATATATAAAATATTACAAATGAATCTTGATAAATGAAGTAATGATTTAATCCTAGTCTCTCGTCGAAAAGGACTAGCATGGTGTCATTTTTAACGTCTTCTTCAACCCTTCTTTGTTCGGAAATAGTATATAACTAAAATAATAAATGTTAATAATAGAAGTAGAAGTAATTCATTGGGAAACTGGCTAGATCAGTGGCGGCTCGTGGGTTCACGGAGAGACAATGGACGATAGATATATGTTACTTAATAAGTACTTCATAAACTACAAATTTTTTGGCTCGATGTGTACATCTCTTAAATGTTGTAGTCTGCTGCTGATCAGGATGTCATATTGACAGACCGAAGGCTGCCAATCTGCATTCTGGTTCGTTGCTGAGCCCAATGTTGGGCAAATGATAGTTAACCAGCCATCAGTGTCCAGTAAGAACACCGGTGATGTTTCGCAGTTGCTTCCTGTTTAATTGAAGAAGTTTATCGACACCTGGGCACCTGAGTCATTCACACCGACCTCCATTATATGGATAAGCACAAAGTGATTCAAATCATACCGATTCATGCGCCTTCAGATGTAAACAAAATAAGCTAGTTCTGAGACTGCGCAGTTTCAATTAGCAAGTTATCGATCGATTCCACGTGCTTCATCAACGCACGGCCGTGAATAAGCGACAGGTCCGGATTTTAAGAATTTGTAATAGTTATTTGTGTATTTAGAGCGCAAAGTCGTAACGGATTACCACTTACAATATTGGAAAAAAAATTAAAGCTCCCCCCACGGATCATTTCTATATTATTGAACCCATATAAGTAGTCTGTAAAAGAATTTTTAAAAATATTTTAAAATAGCAGAAACAAGTATCGGGAACAGTTACCCATTTAAGGATCTAAAAAAACTATTTAGAGCATCAGAGCCCAACAAAGTAAATTAAAATCCATCCTACCTATAAGAAGACTTTTAATACAAAATGATGAAATTGAATGAACTCACTGACCTATTTATGCTAAAGGTCAGTAAATAAAACCCTTCTAAGGTGATATTATTCCCATATTTTGTATGTTATGCTGCAATTATCCTTAAAAGAAAATTATACTTACTTAAAATAAGAAATCCCTGGTATTGTACCCTTATTTTGGCAACACCAAACCAAATACCGTCGAGTATTTTCTTTGACCTTGGCAGGTGACGCCATTGTCTTTTAGGGTCTTTTGTCATTAAATCCTAACGTCTACACCACCTTATACACTAATAACGAACTATTATAATAATAAACTAAACTACATATACAAAAGTAAATTAGTTATTTTCAACGAAAACGATAACATAAACCACTCAAGCGTACGTACTTCAATAATTGAACGAAACCAAACGCCAAAACTCGAAACCCAAATCGGCAAACACAGAAAAATGAATATTTTCAAGTGCAAGCAACAAGCAAGGTCAGAGATATTTGATAATATTAATATTCTTGATTACCGAACTGTAAAAGCTTTATCAGCTGATTTCGTTTTGTCGCTTCTCGATGTTTGTGCGCATGAGTAAAACTATTCTATTTTCAGTACTGTTCGACTCAGAACCCGGTTTTTTCCCCATGATTGGTACGATTTTTCGACGCACACAGTTATTCATATAATGGAGGTCGGTGGTCATTCATCACGAAATTGATGGTCCTATTCCTGGCTCTAACAGTAGCTCTGGAATCTGGAAAAGATGAAGAGTGGCCACAGCAGTTAGGTTCCATTGGGTCTTTGTGCAATCTCCCTTAACTAACCGATCCGCCTAGGCCATCGCCCAGTTTAATGTTGAAAAGAAGGCAGCGGTGTTGCCTGAGGAGGCGGTTCTAAGAAAATTCATAGATGGTCCACGCTCTTCCAAAATGAATTCCCTCAGTTCCCAAGCAGCATTGCAGACGTAAAGCAGATGTTCCACGGTCTCGTTCCGCATAATCCCATTATAAAGTCGTTTCCTCAGCCGGCAGGATCTAATCAGAAACCTTGTCCTAAGACGTAGGTTCTTCCTAGATATAGCCAAATACTTTTTCGCTGCAGCTTCATTGGGGTAGTTTAGTAGCATCCTAGCCAAACCACAGCATTGTTTCATCTCCTCTTGCACTAAAGTCTTCATGGGTGATCCTTCTATTAACGTTGCGAAAGGTAAATTTGAAGGGTCAGGTCTCAAACATTTGAGCCAGCTACCTTCATTGCCAGCTTAGCCACTAAATTGTTGCCTTCATATTGTGCATGCCCTTTAAACCAACAGATAGAGATGCTATTTTTACTGGCGGCATACGTCAATCAATTGTGACAGTCCAGTATTGACTGCAATGTAAGTTTAATATTTCAGGGACAGTAGTACTTTTCCACTATAAAAAAGCCTTTGAAAATAAAAAAATTATCAAGCGTTAGAGAAGGTTCCAATTTAATTTTGATCACAGTGTATAACCATATAAAAAGAAAATAAATTAATGTTTCGGCCTCATCTACGTTTTACAAGATCGTAACAATTCGTTCAGCCTTATGCCATTGCCCCGGCCATTTTCGACGTTATTACAATAATTTGCGCTTAAAGCATTCATCGTATTAGGATGCTTTAAAGTAGACATCTTACCTTTTCACTCATAAAATATGGAACAATTTTGTCATCCTTGGCATGTAAAAACATTATTGGAGAAGATATATTTAATATATTATGGGAAGTGTTAAATATGAAGCCATTCTCTGCTAGGGGTTTTACAACTGTATCTTCAAACCATGGCAACCATTTGAAATACTAAAACAAATAGCTTAATAGAGACGGACGGTTTTCAAAATACGCTTGAAAAAATTTTTTTTTCTACTACCGTGCGTAAAATACTCACTTTACGCACTCTCTGAGATTCGTAAAATAGGCCTTTTTAATGTGCAGTGCGTAAAGTAAGTTATTTTACGCACTAGTGCGTAAAGTAAGTCATTTTACGCACTAGTGCGTAAAGTAAATCTGACATATTTTTGACGTTTAGGTGTTTACGCACTAGTGCGTAAAATAATTTATTTTACGCACTAGTGCGTAAAGTAATTTAATGTTATTTTTGTTTTTTCATATATTTTTCGATAGTAGAAAAAATTTTGTATGCTACTCATGTGTAAAGTACCCTTTTTTTATTCATGGGATTGACGCATTCGCCTACGGCTCATGCGACAATATTCCCATTCATAAAAAAAGAGTCACTTTACACACTTGTTGCATAAATAACTATTATAAGTTTAGATACATCACAAAATCTTTGTTGCTTTTTAGATACGGCGGATACACACATAATCTTCTACTATCAAAACAACATTCAATTTGGAAAGGGTCAACCATCTATCCAGGCTAATGCAAACTAGTACTAAAAATTTACTGTAAGCTAACTTTTAATAAGTGAAAATGCCTTATGTTTCATTTGTTTATAGATATATCAAGAAATGTTAAATACAAAAGTTATGGAAACTTTCAAATGGTCTTGAAACGTGAAATAAAAACAATTAACATCAAATCAAAGTAATATAACGAAAAATCATACGCATATTTCTTATTTTAAATAGGACACCTTGTATTTTGCTGCATTTCAAAAATATGCGCATAATTCAAGGCCAAATTGGTATAACGTATAAAGTTTTCCAGTATATTTTAGTACCCTCCTACAACTTTTATTTTTGGACGAGAGCATTCTTCCTAAACCGCCAGGATCCTTATCACATAGAGCTCAATAATCATTGTAAGAACTCTAAAAAATACCAACTTTTGTTCTTTTAAATGAGGCACTTTGTGGAAATTTGCAGGGATATTTATTGTATGAAGCTTATTATCAAATATTTCAGAAATGGCCACAGCAAATGTAGGTATATTATATATTTTTAAAACCAGAACAAAAATATGTTTCATTTTAGTGAAAGTTAAAAAAAATAAGTTGGTATTTTTTGGCAGTTTTACGATGCTTATGTGTCTTATCTGATAACGGATTCTGACGATTTAGGAAGAATTCCCTACTTTGTATTTAAAGATTTTTTCTAGCATCAAGAATAAAGGCTGTAAGTGGGTGCTAAAATATACGGGAAAACCCTGTACGCTATATCGAGCTGAAAGAACATATGGTTAATATCCTTGCACTAATCCAGTGTGAAAACAATAAATAATAAAATCTATAAATAATTCATTAATAGAACACAAAATGGTAAAACCAACCTGGGTGTGATAAAGGAATGGTGTACCCTTTATAGCAACTGAGTTAATCCCAAAGAGTCGCAACGAAATTAATCCGCGACCCCACTACGCATCTATCGTCAGAATGTTGGGAATGAAGACAGCGCTAGAGCTGTTCAAACAGTCATTAATATATACTCAATATGAGGCTGTTATTATTGTCGAATCATGGATGCTGACGCCCAAATGGTGAATTATAACGTGTTTCGAAAGGACAGATCACCGGATAAAAGTATATAAAAAAAACGAGGTGGTGGTGTGTTGATATCTGTTCAAGACAGCCTTAGTGCAATGTATTGTATAGTATAATATGAACGAGGTTTCAGTGGAACCGTTGTTTGTTAACGTAAAGTTGGGAAAGATGAGCCTCATTTTTAGAGGTTACACAAGGCTACTTAATCCAATGCCGAGATAGAAGTGACGGTGAACTGTCCAATAAACTCACATGCCGTTGTTTTAACAAACATATTTGGTTTTCTGAGTTTAGTTTGTTTAGCGTATGGCAATAGTATACATGGTATGATCCTATATCATAAAAACACAAAATTAAAACTAAAAACATTAACAACACACAGCAATAAGTGTAAGAACATATAGAGAAAAAGATAAAAGTAAAGCATTTGTAAGTAACAAGTCCACAAACATCTATCACAACCTAACAGGTAAGTTCATTAACCATTCAATCGCTGTAGGAGGGAGAGAATATATATCCGTAATTGGTCCCTGGTAAGCCGTAAGTGTGCAGTCTTGATATATATGTTTTATTGTTTGATAGGTTGCTCCACATTCACAGTTGCGCGAGGGTTGTTTATTCCACCTATACAGCATATCTGCGCAGACACCGTGTCCCGTTCTAATTCTGTTTGCCGTCCTCCATACTTTGCGAGGTAAGCCGAATCCCGCAGGCTCTTTTTGGATGTTTACATAATCGAGTGCATCTGGGGGGCATCCTCCCTCCAGCCTGCTTCCCATTCCTGGAGGCCCCTGAAATCACTTTCCTGCAGTGTCTGAACGGTCTTGATTGGCGGATGTCTGGATTTTAATCTGGTTAGGCAGGCAGTGGGTATATAGTCATGGAGCCTCTCTTCGGCGCACATGTGGCTGCATAATGTGACTGAGAGTTTGGAGCCAATAGGTTGGAGTAGATTTTATGCACCCCGTTATGATTCGCATGCTCCTGTTGAGTTGCACATTCACTTTAGAAACATGATGGCTGCTCATCCATACGGGAGCCCCGTTATTAAGACGAGATCCATTGCCGAGCATCGCAGAGTTTTGGCAGTCGACCCCCATGAAGTTCCGCATAACTTTTCCAGAATATTATTCCTCGTTTGAATTTTTGCAACCGTGTTCTCTAGGTGTTTTTTAAAGGAGAGCGTTCTATCCAATGTAATACCCAGGTATTTTGGATTCGGGTTATACCTAAGGCGTTCACCTTTCCAGAATATTTCAGGCTCATGGTTGGCCTGTTTATTATTTAAGTGAAAGAAAGAACACCCTGTTTTGCTGGGACTTGGAACTAGTCTCCATTTTTTATAATAGGTATCTAGAGCTTCGAGATCTTTTTCCAATATTCTCTCTGCTGTATCACGAGATTTAAGTTTCACATCTTAAGCCAGATCATCGGCGTACGCAAATTTATGAGCATTTGTTGCAGGAAGATCAGCAATGTACAGATTAAATAGGGCAGGAGCAATTACGGAATCCTGAGGAAGGCCATTATTTAGAATTCTATGTCTGCTGACTTTGCCATTCATGATCACTTGGAATTTTCGATCAGAGAGCATGTTGTTCAAGAGACCACCAAGCTTTCTACTGGGGATCACACTCAGGAATTTATAGAGCAGACCTTCTCTCCAGACTGTATCATAGGCAGCTGTTAAGTCTATGAACACAGCCGCGGGTTTGAGACATTCCTGGTATCTTGATTCAATGAATGTTGTCAGGCTTATCACTTGGTCTGTGCAGCTTCTGCCTGGTCTAAATCCAGCGTGTTCGATTGGGGTGTTCGCAAGTAATTTGTCTTGGATTCTATTCAGTATAAGTCTTTCCAAGAATTTGTAGCAGGACCTAAGAAGAGCTATTGGTCTATAGCTGTCGGCTCGAGAATTCCAGGTTTTAGTACAGCAATTATGTTTGCTTTTCTAAATTTATTAGGCAGTCTACTCGTGTATAGAACGTCAGTGAAAAATTTTGTTAACCACTGTCTAGCATAGGGGCCACAGCTAATGAGAAACTAGCGGGTTAGAAGAAGGGGGAAGACTTTTCTCCACAAATGAAAATGCCAATCTTTAGTTTAAGAGTTATGCATTTCGATGAGTTCACTCATCATCATCAGACTCTAAAATATATTTTTGTATAAGAGAAATACATTAAAATAACAAAAGTACGTCAAAATTACAATAAAAGTCAAAACTATACAGAAAATTTTAAAAAACTCACCACACACTACTTAGCCATAATGTTGTATGTTTACATAGCAAACAATGACAAAGGAAATAAATAAATTAACAATTTGTTACACGTCGCGACATCCAGTAAACACAGTTAAAACTAAGGTTTTCAAACATTTAATTAAAAGAAGGAATATATAACGGTGAAGGAGGAACATGCTCGAATTATCAATGGTCGTAACAGAGTACTATAGTAGTAATACCCCGTATTTGATGAAAATGAAAATACTCTAGGGCAGATTAGTTAAGAAAAGGGTAAGTTTAGAAAGAAAAAAGGGGGGGGAGAAGGGTGAGAAATTAGTATTTATCAAGGAGGGTATTAATTATTTATTTATTGGAATTCGGAAGGCTGTGTGGACTTAAGGAGTTAAAAAATAGATTACTATCAAACTTAGTCTGTTCATTAACACAAACATAATCTGGTGATTTTATGGCCTTGTTAATTTCAAGGATTTCTAGAAGGTCCAACTTTAAGCCTTTCTGGCAAACATGAAGAATTTCCGCGTCTGCCTCCGGTACGAATCTATGTCTGGCCTCGATAATATGGTTAGCGAATGGAGAAGAAGTATTAGTAATAAACTTATTTAAGTTATTTTCAATTAGTTTAGTATGTTCTTTTACCCTTGTTTCAATTCTCCTTCCGCTTTGTCCAATGTAGCACACACACCTTACAGTCAGGATGAGAACATTTGAGCCTGTAAACGCCTGATCTGTGGGTGGCTGGAATATTATCTTTGGTGTTAACCAGGTGTTTAGATAAGTTGTTTGAAGTACGATAGCACACACACAATTGTTTATCCGAATCCCTCAAAAAACTCTTAGCAACTTGATTGGATAATTTATCAAAATATGTAATACTTCTGTATACTGTTACTTTATTATCTTTACATAAAAGTTTTTTGTTTAACGATTTATTGAGGTGTTTAAAATAAATTTTATTAATGACATTATCAGGATATCCGTTGTTTTTAGAAATTTGATATATAGTTTTTAATTCTTTTTGAAAGTCATTGGGGGAAAGAGGAATATTAAAAAGTCTGTGAAAAAGTGAATTAAATGCTGAGAATTTTTGGTTAAAAGGATGGTTAGAAGAAAAGGGGATAACATTGTCAGTTGCTGAAGGCTTTCTATAGATTTCAAACTCCAATGAATTTGTGCAAGATTTCTTAATCAATAGATCTAAAAAGGGTAGACGACCTTCATTTTCTTTTTCATACGTAAATTTAATGCACTCATGAATGGAATTAAGGTGTTTTAAAAAATCCTGTAGATCGTTTTCGGAACCAGTAAAAATAGTGAAAACGTCGTCCACGTACCTAAACCAACATGTAACAAAACTTTTATATAAGTTGCTTTCTGAAATGTTCTTTTCAATAAAAGACATGAAAACTTCTGCAAGAAAAGGTGACAGATTAGAACCCATGGCTAGACCTGACTTCTGAGCATAGAACTTTTCATTAATTTGGAAAAAGTTTTGTTTTAATACAATATCTGTAAGGGAACAAATTTCTAAAATAATATGGGTAGGTAGATTTGAATTTAAGAACAATAAATGTCGTATATGGGATAAACATTCATCAGGGGGGATGCTTGGAAATAGATTGGAGACGTCAAAGGATACAAGGAAGGAGTTTGGAGGAATAATAATATTAGACAAGTTCTGTGTCAGCTGAAAAGAGTTTTTAATAGAATAAGGGTTAGAAAAGCAGGTTAATTGGGGTAAAATCGATGTTAGCCAGGAAGAAAGTTTTGATGCGGGCGAATCTCTATAAGAAACTACAGGTCTAATAGGACAGTTTTCCTTATGAATCTTAGGAAGGCAATAAAGTAGAGGAGTTATGGGATTCATGGGAATAAGTTTATAGGGTTGTATAGAAAAATGCTCAAAAGTGGCATTACAAATTTTAAATAGTTGTTTAATATGATAAACGTATCTAAGAGTTGGGTTATTAGATAAAATTTGAAAATCATCCGAGTTCAAGAATTCATTAGTTTTCCTGCAATAGTCAGATTTGGGCATAATTACGACACAATTCCCTTTATCAGCCTTAGTTAATATGAGGTCGTTTTCCTGTATTTTAACTTTAAGATCTTTAAGTTTCCTGTTATGTTTAAAAGAATCATCCTGCCGGAGTAGGTCATGGGTTAATTTTTTGGAGTTTAAATATTTATTAACTTTCAAAGTAATGTCAGCCCTTACCAAGTTTGGGTTGGACACTTGAGTTGATTTTAGAATCCTCTCACAATCTACCAAAGTGTGTTCAGACACTGAAAGTCTGTCAGAATGCTGAAAGTTGAACTTAAGGCCCAAATTCAAAATATCCTCATCGTTTTTAGAAAGGTTTACGTTACTTAAGTTGATAAATCTATCATGAAATTTATGTGGGGAAAGTTGACGGGATCTCTGTGACGTATTAATAAATTTAGGTTCATGTTTGATTTTTAAAAATTGAAGTTTTTTGTTTAAAGTTATTCGATGTTTTTCGCCTTCACGTTTGACAAAATCATTTAAATAGATAGTAAGACATTCGAATTCAATATAATGAAGACTATTAGTAAGTAAAAAATAAAGGAACTTAAGTTTTTGATTAATGGTGTTAAGAGAATTATAGTGGTTTCTTACTTCTAGTCGAATCCATGTTCTTCTGGCTTGGAATAATGCTTTTTCAGAGCTTTTTGATTTAGAATTGCTCTTAATATTGATGTAGTTAGGTACTAGGTTGTTCCTTAGACATTCATTGTTAAACCATATCTTCTGAGCTGTTGTGACACGAGCTAAGTAGAGTTTCCTATAGGTACGGACTTGGTATGCCAGACAAGCAGATTTTATTTGTAAGTAGAAGTCCATTTTTGAAGTGGAGTTGCTATTATAGCGGGTTAGAAGAAGGGGGAAGACTTTTCTCCACAAATGAAAATGCCAATCTTTAGTTTAAGAGTTATGCACTTCTACTTACAAATAATGAGAAACTCATTGTGGACTCCATCAAATCCTGGAGCTTTTCCTACTTTTAGGCTGAGAGTCGCCGCACATACCTCATCGACACTAAATTCTCCAGGGAGCTCGGGTAACTCTGAGCTTGACTGTTTTAACGCCTTTAGTTCGCGTTTTATTATTTTTGTATGCTGGCGGTCTTGAGGAGCTCTCGACAGGTCAACTATTCGGGTAGCTACGTTGTCCGCTGTGACTGAAGATTGGTTTTGGGTGACCGGTTGACTGGCACCAAGCTCGAATGCTTAAAGTCAGTATTTGTGGTGGGATCTATCCATTTTAGTCTTCGAGCCGCGTCAAGAGAACTCAGAAGATCATCAGCTATCTCTGGGTCACCACTATCAACGAAATCCTGATAAAGTTGTTCACTTTGCTCAGACCATCCCAGTATATACTCTTTGCGGAAGCCCCTCGGGATGTGTTTCTTAGCAGTAGAAATAACTCCACCGACGAATCTGTTATAATTGACGGTTACAGGTAGGATCCAACCAAGGCACTTGTCTAGGTCTGCTTTGAAAAAGTTCCAGTCCGCTTTTTGAAAGTTCCATCTAGGTTTTGGGAACGATTTAATTATGGGGATCTGTATGCCCATTTCAAGAATAACTGGGCGGTGCTGGCTCTTGGGAAATTCTTTTAGAACACATCTGGATATTGGGAGAGATTGACATTTCTCGTTAGTAGATACAAAAGCCAAATCAGGATTTGACTCTGTATTCCAGATACGAAATTTAAATGTGTTCCTTTCTTTAGCATTAAACACTAGATGGAGGTTGTGCTGTTCTGCCCATCCAAGAAGATGTTCGCCGTTATTATCGGTTTCTCGATATCTCTAATTACTCTGGTGACTATTGAAGTCTCCTGCATATATCGATGGGTGAGGGTATGCTTGGAGGATTTCATTGCA